>JANHJO010008599.1:28133-40465 GCA_032468235.1 Pseudoxyrhopus heterurus | reverse complement strand
TTTAATTACTTATATGTAATTCTTTGTTCATGTTTCATGTTTTCCACTTTTATATATCTATATATGTTTTTGACAAAATAAATAATAAAATAAAAATTATTATTCAGTAGCCCAGCAGACAAAAACTGTGTTCAGCATTATTTCTCAGTCAGACCAAGAAAAAAAAGATTCCTCTGTTTGATCTACGTTAGTGCTAATACTTCTGTAAAAAGTTGAAAATGTTACAAGTAGTATCAAGAACTAATCTACAGCCTTTTTTATCCTCAGTTTGTTTACCTATCCCATTTCCACCGATACAGTAGTGCTTATATTTCTCAGAGGACTTCTGTGCAACATTGTACATCAAATCAGAAGCACAGCAGTCACATATGATTGTTCAGCAGAAGCTCAACAAAAATCTACTTTCTTCCTAATAGAGCTTACAAAACTCTAGTTTTTTCCCCTTCACCTAATAGGCACAGTAGATTGTTTCCCAAAAATACTTTGGGAAGAAACACATACTTGAGGAACCATTGTGTTCCAATGGGACTGGCCTACCCCACCAGTGCCAACCAAGGAGGTATGCTGTGGACTCTATCGATCAGGGAATTCCGCCCAACAGAGTCCAGAAGAAGAGCCTTCTCTGCCATGCCTCCTGCCCTCTGGAACATCTTGGTCCCCCCAGATGAGGTCTGCTTCCACCCTCCTGATCTTCTGTAAGGGCCCGAAGACCCTTACTTTGCCAGTTGGTTTGGGGCCTCAATGGTGGAGTTGGAGGTGGATGATGGACCAATAGCAAATCCCTCTTCCTCCTCTACACATCCAGATCCCTCCCTCGCCATCTTTTAGTCATAATTTGTATTTTTATAATTATAGATACAGGTAGTCCTCGACTTAGGGCCACAAATGAGCTCAAATTTTCTGACATTGAGACATTTGTTAAGTGAGTTTTGCCCCATTTTATGACCTTTCATGCCTCATTTCTTAAGTGAATCACTGCAGTTGATAAGTTAGTAACCTGGTTGTTGAGTGAATCTGGCTTCTCCCTTGACTTTGCTTGTCAGGTCGCAAAAGGTGATTAGATGACCTTGGGACACAGCAACGATCATAAATATGAACCAGTTGCCAAGCACCTGAATTTTGATTACATGATGATGGGGATGCTGCAAAAGTCGTAAAAACTGGTTATAACTCACTTTTTTCAATGCTGTTATAACTTTGAATGGTCACTAAATGAATCATTGTAAGTCGAGGACTACCAGCATATGTGTTTGTATGATTTAGTTGCTTTTAATGTTAAGACGCCCAGAATCACCTCGTAGCAAGGTAGGTGGTGAACTAATTTAATAAATTTTAAAATATTGCTGATCTCCACTGTATTGCACACAACTAGACATTCTTCTATCTCAGAAGAAATATCAATGATGCCAAGCCTGCCTAAAACATTCTTAAGAAGCGCACTGCATTTTAATTTTCAAATAATGTGGCATTCAGATCCTTAGATGAGATATTGCCGTGGTCAAAAAATATACAGGTGATTATGTTTAAAACAATGGGTTATTGTGGAAAAAGAAATTTACAGTGGAAACTGAGTGCAAGCTCTTTCACCCCATTAGTTTAAAGTTATTTAAGAGTGTCATGGTCTAATGCTTACTATATATGCTCCTCAATATACTATGTCACATTTAAATAAAACTGTCCTTTTAACTTGCTTATTTTATCCTGGGAACAAACGCTTTTTCACTATTTCTGTTTTATAATCTCATTTTCTATTAAAAAAAATTCCAATATAAAGTAGTATTATCAGTCTAAATCACTTTGCCCAAAGCATTAATTCAGAACAGCATGCAGCATGACTGAAACATGTTAAGCCACTTGAGATTAATAGGTGAATAATCTACTATGGAAAATTTAGTACATTACTGAATCAATAATGTGAATTAGCACAAATATCGTTTCCTGTTTTGAACCAAGATGGGAAAACAATTTCTCATTGCTCTTTGAAAATAAAAGATACTATGTAATTATGACAGTTGTCCTGTCAGTGCTACGCTCAGTAGAAAATGCAGAGACATCCCCTAATAACCACTATATTAACATCATGTTGAAGCAGCTGCTTCTTCTTATGGCCCTTTTTATATTTCTTACAGTAGATTGTATTTCAGCAGTAATATCTGGATTGATCCTATTTGCCCAAGGTCAGGACAATTCTAAATCTCAAAACAAAACACTGAAAATTGTCTAGAGTCCAGCAGTGGCTCCCATAGCACTTGGACTGAAACAAGTTAAGCCAACAGATCATAAGGCAGTATTGTTAGCATAAACTATTCCCAATCAATTGCTACCAAGGTCATGGTAGTTGCTGTGCATAGTAGAAATAGTAACTATAGCACTGAGATATCCTAACAAACTTTCTTAGATTTATTGGGAGAATATGAGTGCACTGTATTTCACCCCCAAAGATTATTTTTAAAACCAGCTGTTGACCACAGTTCCATTTTGTGGGCATAGTACAGGATGGGGTAATCCAAATGATTCAATCAAGTATATTAATAAGGAGACCAATTTAAACAATTCCATGTTAATGTATATTCAGTACAAATGTAGAGAAGAAAGAATGTATAAGAATCAACCTAAAAGAAAATAATCCACATTTGAAATATAAATATCTTATGAAGAGCTAATTTTGGTTCTCAATACAGTTACAATCTGTTCAGCTATAACATTTGCCGAGAAGATTTGAAACTAATATTGGATCACTTCTGTGTGTAATGCCAACATGCAATTACACAGACACAAACAACATTAAGACCTGCAAATGCTCTGCTAGAACAAAACAACCAGGTTAGGCATGAGGCTGACCTGTACAAATATTTTCCAAACACTGACTCATTCATGAAGAGTTGTCTGTAACCCCTGGAATGAAATGTGGAGGTGGGGGAATTAGAAGTATTAAATATAATTTCCTCAATTTTTAAACATTGGAACTAAAAATACATTTGCATAAATATTAACAAATCAACTTATCATCTGTGAATAGAACCAATATATTTGATGCAAATGTGACTGTGATTAAACACTGCATTAAGCCATAATGTGATTTGATTTTAATTTAACTAAATATGTAAATTAAGTCAACTGCAATTTATGACAAATCATAGTTAAGTAAACCAAATACCAACCCAGATTCTTTGTATTTGCAAAAAAGAGAAAAATACCTTCATATTATTTAGATTTAATGTCCTTTACTCATAAACAACAAAATGTTTAAGGCAGATTACAATTAATTCAAATATTTAAAAGAACTAATGATTCGGGATTGAAAGTTCCTAGAAGTGCCATGGTATTTATGAACTAGATCTTCATTGAATTATTTTAATGGTTAAGAAGTTGCAATTCCCCCAGGCTATCCATTGATTCCTTCTAAAATGACATGAAATGAAGACTTTTTCAATGACTTTATCAATATAGGGAAATAATTTACCTACATGAAACAAGAAGGGCAAATTGACACAGAATTTCTGTATTACCCAGATTGTTGGGGGCAATATGCTAACATTGTAAACCGCTTAGAGAGGGTTGCAAACCCTGATAGGCGGTATATAAATACAGTGCTATTGCTATTGCTATATTATTTGAGCAAAAATTCACATATGGGCAAGCAATTTCAGTTAGGTCACATTTACAAGAAATAAGTTTTCTGATTTCTCTCTGTATTGAAACCTGAAGGAAGTCAAAACTAGTAAGGAATATAAGTAGGACATTTATTTTGGAACACCAGAATAGCCTCAAAGCAATGTGATAAAAATAATGAGTAATTTTTAAAAGTTAGGTTCACTGTGTTCACTGGTTTGTCACATGCTCACTAAGGAACTGTATTGCTTGCCCCAGGCATCCCCACAATTTCCCTCCAAGCAACAAACAGATCAAGCTGACACAGTCATTCAGGAAATCACACTGCTTTGGCATTAAATGCTCCAGACAACAAAAGGACTTGCTACATCATCATACAAACATAAAAATGTTCTACATACAGACATTTGGCACAGTTATTTCATTTTGAAATAGTACTTCATAAGCTTGAAATAGTACTTTATATGGTTAAAAGTGTGCACTGAATAATGAAACACAGGTTTACATGCAGCCATGATCTGTGAAAACATAACTGTCATTCTCTGAAGAGATCTAAAAGTGTTGGTATATAACTGTCAGATAATATATTTTCTTCAAGGAGTCTGTGCTAAAATATAATTACAAATGTAATAATTACATTTCTCCAAAACCATAGTTGCTAGTATTGTTTTCTTTCCTCAATTGATTAACAGAATAACAAAAATAGAAGGGACTTTGGAGGTCTTCTAGTCCAATCAGGCAGGAAATACTATACCATTTTCAGACAAATGGTTGGCCAATCTCTTCTTTAAAATCTCAAGTGTTGGAACACCCCCAACTTCTGGAGGCAAGTCATTCCACTGATTAATTGTTCTAACTGTCAGAAAATTTCTCCTTAGTTCTAGGTTGCTTCTCCCTTTGGTTAGTTTCCATTCATTGCTTCTTGTCCTGCTTTCAGGTGCTTTGGAGAATAAGCTGACCCTCTCTTCTTTGTGGCAGCCCCTTAAATATTGCAACACTGCTACATATCACCCCTAATCATTCTTTTCATTAAATTAGACATACCCAGTTCCAGCAACCGTTCTTTATATGTTTTAGTCTCCAGTTCCCTAATCATCTTTGTTGGTCTTCTCTGCACTCTTTCTAGAGTCTTAACATCTGTTTTTATAGTGTGGTGACCAAAACTGTATGCAGTATTCTAGGTGTGGCTTTATAGGGTGGTATTAGTACCACACATTCTTGATTGAATCCTCTTTTAATGCAACTAAGTATTGCTTTTGGAGTTTTATTTATTTATCACCATTATCACACTGTTAAACTGCCCATCACCCTCACACCACCACCACTACCCTGAGAGTTAGGTTGAGCTAAGAAGTAGAACAAATGGCTTAAGGTCACCCAGTGACCTTAAAGATTTAAATCTGACTCTTGCTAGTGCCAATCCACTAGCATGAATTTCAAGCTTTACATCATTACACACTTCTTATTTATGCTTTGTGTGAAGCTTAAATCAATACCATTCTAAATAACATAAAATAAAATAAAATAGGCAAAAGTTCATGACAGAGGTAATATAACTTTTACCATGCATTAGTTCCTGAACAAGAAAAAATGGGGTAGTGGGGTGTGGACTGTCTAAAACAAACAATATGAATTAGAAAAGAAATTAGGTTACAATTGCTATATTGCCTGGTAGATCCCGTCTTCTTTTTGTTAGCCTTGCTGCTGATATTAGGAATCTGGAGAAGATGGACATAATCTGTTAACAATAAGAAGCCCCTTATCAAGAAATCTCAATATTCTATTAAATTCTATTTTCATTGAGCTCTAAGTTCCAGAATGATGTTTTCCTCTAGGCAAAATGGGAACAAATAATGACCTTTCAAAAGCAGAGTCAAAATATTAAAGGGAAACAAATGAACATAAGTAGAATTGCAGCAAGAGTTTCAAGCACTAGTATACATTTCTCTACTTCTTTATCAATATTCAGAGAGTTAGAAAACTCAGAATATAAAATATAAGGCCAAGATAGGTACAAATGGAGTCATATATGGAAAATTTCTTTTATTGCCAAATACATAAGTGATTAATTGCAAATGCAGTCCATTGTTTTGCAATCCATACAATAACACACAACTGCTATTTGCCAATACTATCTAAATACTATCTAAATTAAGAGGGATTTTTATTTGTGCTAATGTTTTGTTTTGTCACCTGTTCCATTGACTTGTTGATTTCTTGTGCATTTTGGGATCCATGGGAACCACAAATAATAATGATGATCAAAGTGCAAGTAACAGAAATATGGTCCCAGAAATGTAGATTTAACTACAGAGATGAGATAGAGTGTCAGCTACCCAATGTAGACCAGGCCATGAAATCAAATCTACAGGAAGTAATTTTATTGAGATTGATATAATAACAAACTCTTGCAAATCTGAATGTGCTGTACCTCCTCCTCCTTCTTATAGTTCACTGAATTGTGGGGGTGGATCCACTTCTGAATATTATCTGGATGTTCTGGATTGTTAAAATGTTTCAGCCCATTTTGTGTAGGCTATCGTGTCAGCCTATATCTGTCTAGGTCATCTTTATTTTCTACACTGAGAATTATAAGAAGTACAGGTAAGCAGCTTGACAAGTAAATCTGGGAGAATCCCAGACAGTCCAGAGTAATTGTTTGTGAAACCAACCTCTGTGGTTATTCAGGAAACATGAACTCAGGGGGAATTATAGAATCATTGAATATATGCAGGGCACTCAATAAATGTACAATGATGGCCATGACTAAGCTGAGAACATTAAAAAAAGAAATCTCCTATTTACCATATTTCCATAAACCAGCTATGTTACAGTTGGCTTTTTAAGTCTTCCACAGGTTATATTTCTTTGAGTGGAGGTCCTTAGAATAAAGGTACCCCAGGAGCACTCAGGTAATCCCTTAATCTGCAGATCATTCCATAAAGAAGAATACTTGAAGATTATAGACTATTTCCTGCCAAAGTTTGGAGATGCTAATTTAAATTTCCCATAAGAAAACTGGTGACTTGATGATCATGAATGTATTTGCATTTAGCTGGAGTTTCCTTATATCTGCTACTCATAAAACAGGAATTCCTAATAATTCACTAGAATTAGGGGACACATGTCATGAATGTTAATTGCTGTACATCAAAAAATATTACCATCAATGTGATTTTAAGTATTGAATTATTTTATTCCTAGCTGTCCTTTGCAGCCTTCCAGAACAGTGAATCATATTATACAGGGCTCTAGGGGGATGCCAAAAAGAAAGTGCACACATATAGAACCATTAGTAACACAGGGCAAGAGATAATGCAGTGCAAGGCTTTCCCATTCATTTCATGACAGGTAGTATATTCAGGTGGAGTGAATTCTATGCCTTGGTTCTTAATAATCAGTCTTTTCCTTTCTTTTCTTTTTTCTTTTGTGGTCCATAGTTAGAGGAGTCACCAAGAACTGAGGCAGTGTTATCACCACATTCTCTCTTTCCTTATATTTATTGACTTTTAATTACCTTATGACCTCTAAAGCCCTACATGGCCTAGGACCGGGTTACTTTCAAGACCGCCTTCTACCACTATATGCCTCCCAGCACCCCATTATATCCCACAGAGTTGGCCTCCTACAGGTCCCGTCAGCTAAACAATGTCAGCTGGTGGGTCCATGGGGGAGAGCCTTCTCTGTGGCTGCGCTGACCCTCTGGAACCAGATGCCCCCGGGGATTCGGATCATTCCCGACCTGTTAACCTTCCACTGAGCTGTTAAGACCTGGCTATGCCAACAGGCTTGGGGCTAATGATGCCACCCGAGGGGAGGGTTGTTAATGTTTTAATGTTAATCTTTTAATGTGTTTTCTTTGGAGCGTGTTTTTAATTTTAAACTGTTTTTATCTTTTGTACGATTTTAAATGTTGTAAGCCGCCCAGAGTCCTTTGGGAGTTGGGCGGCCTAGAAGTTTTAATAATAAATAAATAAATAAATATCTTCCTGTGTTTCAGCAAGCTTATCTAACATATTCCACATATATCCAGTAGAGCTGTGCAATGTTTTGGATCTGATGTGAAACAGCTGGTCTGGAGCGCATACAAGAATGTGTATAATCCTTTCAAGAGTCATACAGTTGCTGCAAGGAAGTTTCTGGGTGATTCTGAAAACAAGACGAGGCTACTTTAATGACTTGGACACAAGCTGCTCAGTTCACGTTCTGTCTTCTGAAATAAATCCAAAGCGTTGCACGCCACTGATATTCAACAAAAGGTTAATGGTTTCAATAAAAAAAAAAATCTGAAGTTGTGTTTTTAATTTCAATGAATTTCTCTTCATCTTTTTATTATTTCCCTAAGTTATTAGAATTCCTATTTGCAATATTTTGATCAAAATATGGCAGCCGCTAACTTAAATCTGCTCATCCATTGGCGTGTAAGGAGGAGGGCACAATACCATTGGATTTGCACGATTTTGTGATTATAGCCATTTTCAATAAAAGTAGCTTTAGCCTTCCTGAGGAGTTGATTTCCTGCTGTGGTATACTACAGGAAGTCCTTGACTTAACAACAATTCATTTAGTGACTGTTCAAAATTACACCAGTACTGAAAAAAAGTGACTTATGACCATTTTTCACACTTATGAACATTGCAGCATCCCCATGGTTATATGATTTATATTAGGATGCTTGACAACTGACTCATATTTATGACAGCCGTAGTATCCTGGGGTCACGTGATCACCTTTTGCAACTTTCTGACAAGCAAAGTCAATGGGGAAGCCAGATTCACTTAACAACTGTGTTACTAATTTAACAACCACAGGGATTCATTTAACAAACGTGGCAAGAAAAGTCGTAAAATGAGGCAAAATTAACAAATTTCTCACTTAGCATAATAAATTTTGGGCTCAGTTCTGGTCATAAATTGAAGATTACCTGTAATTGGGCTGACAGTAATAGACAGAAGCTAACAGCTAGCATCAGTAATTCTTCCACTGGGCCCCTAACACATATGTACTAGAACAGGGATGTCAAACTCACGGCATCACGGCATCGTCATGTGATGTATCGGGGCTTTTTTCCCTTTTGCTAAACCAGGTGTGGGCATGGCCAGCACATGAGGCATCTGGCCCACAGGTTGGGAATTTGACAGGCATGTACTAGAATAACAAATTTTTCCTCTGACTTGAGCTAACACTCTTACTTCCAGGAATGTGTGTGTGTTTGTGTGTTGTGCTTCTTTGATTTCTTCAACTGTGTGTGCTTGGTGTTGAAAGCTTGATCTCTTTAAAAAAAGGATTCTGCCTGTGCCCAAGGGCACCCTATAAAATGCTGTGTACTAGTTTGCAAATGCCGCACCACACAATCTTCAGCTTCTCCTACCAGGGGATTATTTCTCAGATAACCTAAATTCTATCCCAGCAAGATAAGATTAAAGGGAGAAAAAGGAAATGACGGCAAACTCCTTCATTCCATCAGCTACAGAAGCAACATTACAATTCCTT
This sequence comes from Pseudoxyrhopus heterurus, assembly GCA_032468235.1. NCBI lineage: Eukaryota > Metazoa > Chordata > Lepidosauria > Squamata > Pseudoxyrhopus > Pseudoxyrhopus heterurus. Next base: position 31,360 of record JANHJO010008599.1, on the reverse strand, counting down.
TATTTTTAGTGTTAGTGTACTTTGTAATGAAAGCCTTTGGAATGAAAAAGTAGCTTGAGATACATATTTTACTACGTATGTTCATTTAGTTCATTCAGTTTCCCCAATAGATCAATTTTGGGCAGGAAATAGATCATATCCGTGATTTATCAAGGCACTGGCCAAACCCAAACTTTACTTTAACTAACAGCCTAGTCTTTCAGCATGACAAATCGAGGAGGAATGAGGCATTACTAATATTGAAATTGTTATTGTATTAAGTTCAATCCAAACAGAATAATCAAATCACTTTAAAGTGGATATATAACATTCTTCATTATATGTTATTGCAAATGTATTCGTGGAAATATTCTTTATGTAAAAGTATATAAGAACATAGATCCTTGCTTTGAATCAAAATCAGAACAGGACAATTTCAACAAACCGCACAGCAGAAGGTACATGATCAAAGGTTGAAGACTGACCTTTGATGAATAGCAATTTATTTTCTTCTCTATATGAACCAGCTTTCCCTGACCTATTTATCAAGCTTTAACTTCATACCAGATATGATCTTAAGCAGGGGTGTCCAAACTTGGCAATTTCAAGACATGGATTTCAACAATCATCTGAGGAATTCTGGGAGTTGAAATCCACAAGTCTTAGAAGTTACCAAGTTTGGAAACCCCTGATCTTAAGCTTTGCAGCTTCACAATAACTTGAGCCTGCAAATACAGAGTCTCCCAACAACCACAATTGGGACAAGTAACTCCATTGCTAAGCAAGGCAATCATTAAACAAGACATCAGATGACTGTGATGAGCTTATAACTTCACTTCAGCTGTAATTATTTGGTGAGACATCACATGACCCAACTTGTGATTTTACTGCTGGCTTCTCCATTCTCTGTTGTTGGAAGTTGGCTGTGAAACACACAAATGGCAATCGTATGACTGTGGGCCATTGTAGTGCTTGTAGTGCCCAAAGGTTGTGTAGCACCTGAATCTCAATCACATGACTAGGAGATACTATGATGGTCATAAGTTCAAGGACCAGTTACGAAGTTACTTTTTCAGTGCTGTCAGAACTTTGAAAAGTAATTCAAAGGGCAGTTCTTAAGTGAGTACTGAGCCACCAATTCTGTAAAGTACAATTAAGGTATGTATATATCAAGAAAGTAACTCTTATTGCCAGATTTATCTAAAACAGCAAAGACCACAATCGTGAGGATTTTGGCACAAGTGAATATGGTGCAACCATCTGGGTACAAAAATAGCAGGATGTGGAATATTAAACAAGAACAAAGGGTGGGGTATCAGGAAATAGTTGAGTGATTTCTCCTCAAGCTACCTGTCTAGTTGTAAAATACTAAATGAGTTTCCTTAGTGTAAGAGTTTCCTTATTTACCTTTGTGTTTTAATTGCCTTATGTGGGATAGAAACTGTAAAACTGCAATCTAAATTTAAGAATTTAAATGATTTCTGGGAAGAGATTTACAATTTTAGTTGTTACCTGAGTTGGTTGAAAATAATTCTGAGTGTGTTTGGTGCTTGAATACATATTAGCAACTCTGTTCTTAAATGAATAGAGAAATATCTGTCAGCATGTAGCTCATTTTCCTTCACTTAAACCTACAACCAAGACATCAGAAGACTATTCCAGCTGCCAAAGAAGGTATGCAACCCAGTGGCTTCTTAAAACCAAACACATTAAGAATGCGATTCATGTTGGAGTTTGTGGGAGAAACTAGCACATGGGAACCAGATGTGTTTTTCCATCCTTTAACAGTTCTACCTTTCTAATGAAAGAATAAACTGAAATTACTGCCAAAGGTAACAGTAAAGATGAACAAACCTGTGCTGATAGGAAATGAACCATGTATGAAAAGTATGTATTGGACTGGAAATACTAATCCTTCATATTGATACAATTAAAGCAAAATAATTATAATCTCAGACCAGTTAATGTTCATTGGGGTGAAAAGTAGTACACTATATTTTTCTCTTCTAGGCTCACAATTATCTCAGATACTATTGTTGGCTCTTTATTGCATCCCAGCATACAATTTCACCATTGTTGGGTAGTCAAAACAGGTCATCAGCAAGAGGAAAGACTAAGAGTGAGTAATTAAAACGAACCATAGCATGATTCATAATCCCAGGCACTTTCATTTCTCTATTTAGCCATGGTTTACAAATCACAATGGTTAGGTCCATACACTCTCACAGTTACTGCTATTAAGCCAGGTTTCACCCAATCTATATGCTTGCGTTTGGTTATTCTTGCCTAAGTGTAAGACTTATTTTTCTCTACATTGAATTTCATTTTGTTAGATAGGGCCCAGGGTTCAAGTCTGTGAATATCCATCTGGATCTTGAGCCTATCATCTAGGATGTTGGCTATTCCTACCCGCTTAGTATCATCTGCAAATTTGATAATTTCTCTTCTATTCCCTCATCTAACTCATTTATGAAGATATTGAAGAGTACTGGGCCTAAGACGGAGTCTTGTGGTATCCCACTGCTTACTTCTCTCAATGTAGATGTAGTACCATTAAGGACTACTCATTGAGTATGGTTTATCAGCCAGTTACAAATCCATCTGGTGGTGATGCTTTCTATCCCACTTTTTTTTAGCTTACCAAGAAGGTTTGTTGAATGCCTTGCTGAAATCTAAGTATACTACGTTCACAGCATTTCATTGGTCTACTAATTTAATCACTCTATCAAAGAATAAGTGGTTTGGCATGGTCTCTGTTGCTTGGTTTTGTTTAGTTTGATAAGCTCCCTTAGCCAGAAAAGTTGAGTTTTATGTTGTGTATGAACCAGGCTGGATACATAACTAGTATCTGACTGGTCCCAGAAGATAAAGCCCATTCTATGCAGATTAAAATAGTTACACATCAGCAACATCAAGCTCAAATGGTGCTAATGGAGACCAAAAGTATAATCAAGTTGCAATAACCTAAACATTAAAATGGCTTCCAGCTATTGTTTCTTTGGTAGTCCCAGCAGCCTTCCTTCACCGTGCAGTTTTGACTTGCATATTCCATGGTCACATACACTCATGAAATATAAATATATGCAGAATAAAAATAGGCCTGCCTTACATAAGAGCCTTGAATGGTGCAGCAGGCTAAACACTGTACTTAAAGTAATTAAGTTGCCTGCAATTTAGCAGTTCGAATCCCATCAAGGCTCAAGGTCAACTCAGCCTTTCCATCCTTCCGAGGTAGGTAAAATGAGTAC
>JANHJO010008594.1:25537-38727 GCA_032468235.1 Pseudoxyrhopus heterurus | reverse complement strand
GGAGATGAGCACCGCCCCCTAGAGTCGGAAACGACTAGCACAGATGTGCGAGGGGAATCTTTACCTTTACCTTTACCACTTTTTATAAAACTGATAAACAAGACTTTGAAGATTTTTTAAAATAGACTGCAAAGACATATACTGATGATCATATTATTTCATATGCATCATAAAAATCAATCCAAACAAGACAATTTAAAAAAAATTAAAGAAACTTTTGAGGAAGTATGCAAGAAAATCTACATATATTTATGTGAAAGGTTCATATCTGCTAGATTGGAATTTTATTCTCTATATGCACTCAGAGTAGAATAATCATTGAATTGTATAAAATAAAAATATTGTTTTATAGGAAAGAATAGAGAACACATCCAGTGAATTATTGGCTTCTCATCTGAAACAGCAACAACAACATTAATTATACTGTATAATTAATGTTCTTTGCAAAATATGGAATGATTCATTAGATTATGAATTAGCATTTTAAAAACAAATAATTGTGCTTGATTTTATAATATGGAGTCAAAGGTTGCTAAGAAAGAAATTATTTAAAATAATGAATCTATATTTCACATACACAAGCTAATTATCTGATTGTATCTTTATTTCTTCCCTGATACTATTAAATCTAAAAATAGGTGAAGCTCCTAGTCCTTTATTTTCTCCTTCTTTTTTTGCAATTTTATAATGAGTATTTTTGAATGAAGTATTGACATCTTCTTTTAATTAGTTTTACACAACTGAATTTGAAGGTTAGTAAAGATACTGCTGATAGTGCAAATTATCATCTGAATTCTTTTATAAATCTTGATGCCAGAATGTTGGTAGTGTCACTGAAATGTAGACTACAGATGAACTTATCTTTGATTGTCCCTCAAGGGCAATTTTGTAGCATGAAAGTTCAATAAGTCTCAAATAACATTAGATTATTAATTTATATAGCAAATATCAATTCAGAAAAGTGGAATCAATGTTGCCCTTTTTGGACATGGAAAAGGCTTCTCTTATCATGCAATTTAAATTCTTGGAGCACCTTCTGGTGAAACATGAATGTTTCTTTTTTTTAATTAACCGAATTAAAACTTTAGTCCTTCAGTTACATATGGAATTACCTTCATTGATGTCAAGGAAGCCTTTTTTCTCCTCTTGCATTTAATTTGATACTGAAACTACTATCCTTGTTTAATCAGATAATTTAAAGATATTCTAGTCATAAAAATGGTTGAAGTTGAAAACAAAGTATTATTCCAAATTATGACGCAGTACGGTATTTTTTTTTTATAATTCTGAATATTCTGTATCAATTCTCATAGACAGAATGGCTGATCAATTTTCAGATTAATCAATTAACTGATGTAAGCCTAATACATTTAGTTCAGCTCCCTTAAATATCTTGGAAGTACTTAGACAAATGTCTTTCTGCTATCTGTAAATATTCTTTTTAGTCTTAATATTGATAGAAATACTTTATTTAATACTGATAGAAATTCATAGTTAGAAATTCTAGTGTTTGGAATTACAAATGGTATGAAATGAATATTATTTCAGGATTCATGTATATACTTAGAAGCTTCCCAAGTTAATATCTTTAAAGTATTTTAAAAAGATACCATGCTTTTTCCCTGAGAACAAGCATTCAGTTTGTCTTTATCTAAATTACAGTTTTCATATATGTTTTCTGAATGTCAGCTTTATCATGCCTATATTTTCTCTGGAATCAAAGTGATTTAGTTCAAAACCTTTATGGGAATCATTAGAAAATAACTGAGTGATTATAGTATCGTGGCAGACACTTTGTTCCTTTTTTATAAATAAAAAACTCTTCCAGTATTTCCTGTATTAAAGGTTGTAAAATAGATTTGGAGGATGTTGGGATGGAAATATTATTCATATGGGAATGCTCTTTGGGATAATCCTGATCTGAAAGTTGGAGGGGTAATGCTTTAGCAACATTCAAAGCATAACTATTCTAACAAAATGTAGTTAGTCATCCTGGAAGGAAACTTTATGAGATTTTTAGTCCAACCCAGCCTGTTATAGCTTTTGGTCTGCCTACCTTTAATATTGGATTTAAAGTTCTTATACTACTAGCAAATATAGCATTTGATGAACTGAAATGCATAAATTAATAAAATTTATAGGCTAATAGAGTTATTAATACTTTAGATCTAATTCTTAATGAAATGTTTAAATCATTTAAATTATTGCAAGAGGAATTTAGATTGTCAGACAGCAGAATGTCAGTATAGTCGCTCAAAACATCTCTTGATGGCACAAATTGTTCCAGGCACATTGACAGCATATAAAATTCTGGATTTGCTATGTCAGCAAATTTAGAACAGACTATGTGGCCTAAACATTGGTTGATATTTATAATGAAGAGGGGAAATGAAAAAGAATGTGCAAATTGCTGAACCATTGAACTAATTCATCACCCAGGCAAAGTTTTTTTTTTAAAGAGAGCTTAAAAAGAAGAATTGAACCACACACAGAGAGAGAAATGCTGAACAAACAGGCAAGTAAAGGCAGAGGTACATGAGAGAGGATAGCTAACATGAAATGGATAATGAAGAAAACAATCCATGAAGGAGTGTGCCTTTGTTTTACTGACTACAGCAAGGCCTTTAGTTGTGTAGATCATGCCAGAATGTGAACATACAGTTGACAGTGCAGAAGTGAAAGTGACGGATAGTTTTGTTTTCTCTGGCTCAAGAACAGGTAAAGATGGACAGTGTGCTAGAGAAATAAAGATGAGATTAATCCTAAGGAGGAAGGCAATGACAAACCTGGGCAAATTCAGGGAGGATAAAACATTTCTATCGTAGCAAAGATTAGAACTGTTAAAGCTAAAGTTGTCAGGTACAAAAAAATCTGGAACTAAGGTTATTCAAATGAGTACATGTTTATTCAATGCTACCTCTAAACAAGAATCTAAACTACTAATGGTCAAGGCAAATTGCTGGTAGATTGTCTTGTGGGCACGAAGGGACTCCAAACTGATGATGCGCTTGACCGCTCCCTCAGACTCAGCCTGGTCTTCTCCTACAATAGTATTTCTGGTGGCAAAGTCTGACTGCAAAGGTGGATCTGAAAAAGAGAGAAAGAAAGTATGAATCTGCAGATGGTTACTAAGAATATCATGAACTGCAAGATGAACCTTGACTGCTTACATAAGGCAATGGCCAGCAAGGAGAAACTTACATCCTTTGAACAATGTATTTCAAGCAGATAATGGAACAACAACAAAAATGACTACGCCTGGCAAAGTTTGTTAGAAGTAAAAGAAGGTAAAGGCAATGGATGGATGACATCAAAGAAATTACAGGGTTGTCCTTGGAAGAATCACAAGTTATTACTGAAGACAGATTGAGACAGATTGATCTTTTGTTCATGCAATCACCAGAAAACGTTCCTAACTCAATGGTATGTAACTATCTAATAAATTCAAAAACAACACAATATCTTTCCAGAAGAAGGACAAAATGCATTCCTTTCTACTGTAGGAAGTAAGCACCCACCCCTCTCCCAGAAAAATGAAATATTCTAGAAAATATTAAAGAGGCAGAATATTTCCCCTAAAAGAGAAGTAGAAACTCAGAGAGGCAGAAACTCAGTCCCCACACCTTTGTTAATGGGCCATTAAGGCCTGGGTCAGTGTATTCTACATAATAAAGATCTATCTCCTTTAGGCAGAACCATTTAATTGCCCTTCACTGCACCACCCACCAAAGTTTCAACCAACTTAGCACACAGTCAACCTACAAAGCTAGCTATGACCTCTGACAGCAACCTATCAGGATACTCTTCCTATGCCCCAGGAAGTTCAAAGCCAGAGAGGATATAAAACCCAGGGACTCTCAGCATCTCTTCCCTTTTCTTCACCCAAGAGCTCCAAGGCATGTGATCCTATTCATCAATAAACCTTCTTTTCAAACAACTTCCAGGATTCCAGTGTCTTTCCCCCCACTTGGAACTGAACCCAGAAGGATATTTCTTCCAACACTACCTTTTGTGTTTTCTTCTTAATGTATAACACCATATTGATTTAAAGATATATAATGTGAGACAAATTTACCACTGAAATCTCAGAATTTTAAAATTAGCACTCCTGAATATCTTCCCAGTAGAAGAGAAGCTTAATTTGCAAGATCCAAGACGAAGAATCTTGCTTGATTAATTCAAACAGAAAAGTAGGTGACTCTTCTCATCAATATATGCTAATGTACTCTCTCAGTTCTCCACACCTAAAGACCTCTTGTGTTTTGTAAAATTAGGCAATACAAGAATTTCACACTCACTCAAGGATGGGTGCCAATGATGAACAGCCAGAAGGACCCCTGGCAGTCAGGGATGTCTCAGCACTCAAGCATAGCTGCCTATTCAAGGAAGAGATATTTCATCACCTCAGGTCAAAAGGGGAGCTAGTCTGTCTGCTCTGAAACCAGAATTAAAGCTCTTAAGCCAGCCAGAAACATAGCATTTAATGAGAACTAGGAAAAAGAGAATCAGGTTTTTTCTTATTCATTTCTAGTGCTGTGCTTGATTTTTCAAGTAGGTGTGCTGGTGATGTAATACAGAGAAATGTATCCTTGTAACAACTAAAGCAGGGTGGAGGCACAAGCCTTTTTTCTGGAGAAAATGAGAAATAGAAGAGAATATATAAGACTCAGGGTTGAATAGTGGAGACCTAGGTCCTCTCTGAGCTTGGTTGTTTGCTTGCAGATGTTTCATTACCCAGGGCACTGATGATGTTACATAGTCACTGGATAATGAAACAACTCCAAGCAAACAACCAAGTTCAGAGAACACCAAGGACTCCAAAAGGAGAAATATACTAAAAGGTCAATGGAAACAGTCAGTGGCAAACCCAGACACACTACCCAATTTTATCTGAATACATGAGGGACTCATAGGAGAGACATTGCCCTTGAAATTTTGCTTTGCAGAAAATCTGACTGAATTTACCGAAGATGTTTAAAGACTAAAATGGGGTTCAGCAATTGTGCTTCAGCATATTTTGTGAAACTGTAGCCTGTTGTATGAACTAGGGCTAGGCTGTCAGGTATCTAGGGCTAAGGTATCAGTTAAGCTCATTTTTTTAAATATAAGCTGTTACGTGAACATAGGAATTGTACTTTGTAAGGTTGGGCCTAGAGTTTAGTATGTCAATGAATTTAGTTTCTGAGTGTAGAATTCTGCAGTTAAAATCTGCCTTCTTTCAATTTGTTGTTGTTGTTAGTTGCGAAGTCGTGTCCGACCCATCGCGACCCCATGGACAACATTCCTCCAGGCCTTCCTGTCCTCTACCATTCCCCGGAGTCCATTCAGGCTCGCCTCCTTTCAATACTTCGTGCTATATATATGATCTGAGAGTTACATAATATGATGGAAACTAATCAGGGAGAGCTCCAACCTAGAAATAAGGAGAAACAGAATAACCAATCAGTGAAATGCTTTGCCTTCAGAATTTGTAGCTGCTCCAATACTGGAGTTTTTAAGAAGAGATTGGACAGTAATTTGTCTGAAATGGTATAGGGCCTCCTTCATAAGCAGGGAGTTGGACTAGAAGACCTCCAAGATCCCTTCCAATCCTGTTATTCTATATTCTGCATTTTGCATACTTGAAAGGAGTAGAGCTGTGTTATATAAATATATTTCACACGTGTGCATTGGTCAAATTACTTTGAACCTTACCTAAAAAACAAATTTACATAGAATCACATAAGTTACTTTAATCTGCTTGGCAAACTGGCATCATGCAGAAAATATTAATGACTGTTAAAGCCATGAGCAATATCTTTGAAGTCCTACTCTCTCATTACCTGCAATGACTACATGTTTCTTTGTTAAACGCCAGTTCTGTTCATTTATTTAAAATTTATTTTAAAAGATTTATATGGCCACCCATTTTATGCACAATATCTTTGGAGGCTCACAAGTACACAATAAACATAAAATAACTGCATACTTTTCTTGGGCTCCAACCTCACTTTAGACCAGTGTTTCCCAGGCCTGGGTAATTTATCCAAAACTGGATAAAAGTGATTTTTCTTTCTTTTAAAACAAAGATTTTAAAATAAAGATTTTCTGATACTCGGTAAAAAGGTCTTCCAGATAAGTTGTTTTGGGCAATGATGGAAAATGTTTGGGAAGTGCTGCCTTAGACCATTGCTTGGGGCTTTGTAGGTCATAGGTTCAGATGTTGTGGTTGATCAAATGCTTTGTTTTTTCTTACAATGGTCAATTCTGTCTAGACAGTTTGGATGGCATTAAGCAGTTAAAAAGGTTACCCCCTCTTACATTCTGCTGTTTTATTCTCTTGATTAACAAGTGGACCTCAGAAGACTGTACTGACTATTTAGCATCCGAGGGAGTGAATTTAAATAAAAGTAAACCGGATAGGAACCAATCTGTTTGTATTTCCTAAACCCAGTGTCAGAGATTGGGTTCTATTTTTAAAAAATGCCAAGAGCACAGGTAAAGTGTGAATGACAAACAAAGAGTCAAAAGCTTGGCTCTGACTTACTTTGCTACCATGTTCTTAATTAGAACATAAACATTGTCAGATTATAACATTAGCAGTTCTAATTGGGCCAACAAAACAAGAGACTAACTGTCGCATTAGCAGCCAGATTGCTTGCAGGCAGGATCACTGTTCAGAATACAAAAGCACTAATGGCTCTGTGGGTTGAGTGAAAGGAGTAACAATCAAACCCTGATTAATAAGGGGGGGGGGAGGCGAGTGTAAGGAGCATGCAGGACCCAAAGAGAAGGCAAGATAAGCAACTGTGACAAAGTGCAGTTATTTCTCTACAGACAATATGGGTATTTAGGCCAATTTTCATGGCTGAGAAACCGCACTTGAGGACGTGAGAAATCCACGGTGTATTACCACTAGCCATCTGGCAAAATGATTTTCTGTGTTGTTCCACTGAAATGATAGACGGATTGATAGGAATATGACAAATAGGAGAAGCAGCAGTAGTGGTAAATATATTGATCATGCCCCTCTAACTAAGCCCAGAATAAAAACAGCAATCGAGACTATAACACAGTGATGTTGAACCTATGGCACGTGTGCCCAAAGTGGCACGCAAAGTGGCACGCAAAGCCATGTCGCCCGGCACACCAGCTGTTGCCCAGCCCAGCTCCACTGCACATGTGCATGCGGGTTTTTAGCTTGAAAAAGAGCCGAAAACCAGCTCTTTTTCAGCTCTTTTTCGGGATAAAAACCTGGGGGGGGGTCACGTGCGCATGTGTGCGTGGCCCCCCATGAATGTGCACGCAACCCCCTGGAGGGCCCCCCACGCATGCACGTGCAACCCCTTGGTTTTTAGTTTCAAGCTAAAAAACTGGGGGTTGCGCACGCATGCATGGGGGGTGAGGGGGGGATCATTGCACTGTGGGTGGGGGACACGTGGAAGCACATGCGTGCAAGCACGCATGCAATTTGGCACTGGAACCAAAAAAGGTTCAACATCACTGCTATAACATATTAAAAGCAACTGTAAAATCACCACACAAAATAAGGAATCTCTTCATAAAAAGTCCATAATGCATAATAATATCAACTATGTTCAAATTAATATATATTTTTTTAAATTTAAATTATAAGAGTACTACTGCCCCCATTCCCAAATATATGTTTTTAAGATTTCTTTAAATCTAAAAAATCTGGTTCCAAATATAATTCTGGTGAGAGATGATTTAAAAACAACAACAACAACAGAGCTTCATGTCCTCATGATCCATACATTTTAGGAGTCCTTCTACTTTTTCATTCACTTCCTATTATGTATTTCATCAACAATAAAGAAAAGATAACCATGTCAGTTGGTTTGTGTTCTCATGAAGTTGGTAAGTATGATAAATGTCTTGAAAGTGGCACCAACTTTTGACTGGTTTCGACTTAGTATAACATGAATTTAACAGCTGTAATTGGGATTAAGGCTTCAGGTTATCTTTGAATTTAGTAACCATGGGTTATTCAATAATCCACATCTTTGCATGCTGTAGACATCCAATAGTAGTTGTCGCTGAGCAACATATTAACATAGCAACACAATTGTAAATTGTATCTTTAAAAGGTCTACTGGTGTTTTTTTAAAACTTGGACAGCATTAAATACAAAATACCAGGACAAAAGGCGGACAACCTGTAGAAAACAGAAAATTCTTAATTAATATAAATAATAAAAAAGAAAATTTAAATTATTTAGCCCAGTTGGATGGAGAGAAGCTTAAATAACATTGGTCCTAATTATAACTGAAATTTATGATGTTATTACTTTCTGATGTGTAACAATTACATTGCTTCCATTGATAGACACATCGTGAATACTACTAAACCAGAGCTATTTATTGGTATGATTATGTGACAGCTATTACAACAGGCTTCATAAAAGTTCTGTTGTGAAAATTTAAATCACAGCTAGAGGTCTATCATTAAAAAAAAAATCATTGTAATGCAGTGACAATCTAGATCCAGGATGGAAACTTCAAGTGACACTTTGAAAACAACAGAACAGTAAGTATACATTATAAATAAACATAATCATAAGCAAAACCCAGTAAACTACCTCAAGCAAAAATAGCAAAGGGTATGAACTTACTTTTCTAATTTACATCAACAAGATTATGACATCTCTTAAACTTCAGCGTTTGCAATCTTATTCACCCAAAGGATTGATCCTTTTCAATATATCAAAATACTGATTTTGTATCTCATTCTCTAGTACCAACACAGCAATAAATCATTCTTTCTGTCAAATTATTAGATGTTAGGCATTTACTTCTTCTCTGACACACAACATTCTGTTCTCTAATTGGATCCTCAAGGCCAGTCATTGACATCTGGCATGATTTTACAAAGCTTCTACTCTTTGGAGACCTCCCCTTCCTCAACATCTTTACATAATTTGATTTTTTTTTATAGATGACCGAAGTTTAGTAGACAAAGAAGTTGATTTGCTATTCTCTCACTTTCTCTCTCTCCCCCCTCTCTTTCTCTCTCTCTCTCTTTTCCCTGAATTGTTTAAAAAAATATCTAGACTTCATCCAGTTTTTTCTTAAATGAGAGATGCAGAACCTGAAGTTCTAGAGTAGGCACTGGACTTGTTTAAAAATTGGTATTATTTTATGATTGTTAGTGTGAAATCTTTGGGAAGCAATCATATTAACTGCATTTATCTACAGATGAATTTTTTACTTTAAATTAAATTAAAAGTAGGGATCCTTTTCCCACCCACATTTCAGAGTGCAGACCTTAATAAGCCACACAAAGGCCAACTGTAGCCCTTCCTCCTTCAAAAGCAGCTGAATATCCTTGCCTTATCATTGAAGATTTTCTTATACTTTGCTTTCTTTGTCTTTTCCTATTGGCGCAATCAATAGATATATGTTTCAAAATGATCACTTTCTGTATGAAATATTTTCTAGTTCTCTTTGACTTAGTTAACAATTGCTGTAAGAGAATCTTATTTGTCTAAACAATTGTTCCTACCATTATAAAGACTATGAATACCACAAAAGAAATAGTTTGGTCATTGGAGATTTTACATTTAATTTTTTCTTTCTTTATGTATTAATGGGCTTAACTTTTCTTCTCTCTTTTGTGTCTCTAATGATATATAAAATCTTATGATATTATTTCCAAGCCTTACTAGAAAAGTCTGTCTTTGATATAGCTTTTGCTCCTAATGCCTTTTCTTATGTCTTTCCTGATCTTGGAATGTTATGTATTAGTAACAAAATGCTGGGATGCAATTATTATTTTTTGAATATGTTATTCCAACTTTGATGATATTCTCAAGATAAAATGATATACAGAGATAACATTATCTGTCTCCTACTCCCCCCTTAGCTAATACCCAAGTGACTGGGCATTGACTGGGCATTGATATGGTTGTGACTTGGTGTCCAAAGCCAAAACCTGATAAACCAAGCTTTTTTTTTTTAAAAAAAAGGTCAAAACACACCCCAAATACATTTCAGTCTGCATTTTTATTTCTTTTTGTAATCAACTATGATCAACAAATTTTTACTCTAAATGTTGTGTGTGTGTATGTATGTGTGAGTGAGTGAGTATACACATACATACATACATACATATACATATGATTTTTATCACCTTTCAGGTTTCATAGAGGGCCATTTTACTTTCAGGTTTCATAGACATACATTTTGCCATTACAACAGCTTTACAAAACTAGATATCAGGTCCCTCTAAAGCTCCATTTGGTCCCCATAATTCATGAAGAGATGGAGATGTAGCATCATGAACAGGCTTTTTGGGACCATGTTAATCTTGGTTAAAACCTTGTTCAAATATATAAATATATCTATATCTATAATCTGGATGACTCCTAATTATTATGATTATGAGATCCTTTTTGTTTCCAGAGAAGCCATTGCAAAGTCTATTCTGGTTGATCAAGTGACACAACCTTTACATTGATCCACCACATGATGAAGTCTTGATTTGGCAGAATTTAATACTGGCAGAATTTAGTGCTGAATATCCAATTATGAGCAGTTTTGAATGTCATGCCACATGTTGACTAAACATGTGTTTTAATTTGTATATATGGTCCCACACAATTAGTTGAGCACATACTAAATATGGATCATATTTGGGCAGACCGGTGCTTGCAAGGTGATGGAGTTGCATGCAACTATTTTCACGAACAGATCTCTAATTGGCTTTAGATTAGGAGTTCATATAAACACTCATCCAGATATCTGTCTATGGAGATTCTCAGTCATCCGGAATGTTGAACATTTTGAATGAGAAGCAAAACATCTTCAAGCAAAACAAGAAAGTCCAGTTGCCTTTTGAAGGAAAGTTTTAAGTGACAAACTAGAGAGTACCCAGAGGCAGGCAAATAGAGTATCCAGAGGCAGGCAGGATTTTGAGGAGCCTGTAGAGAAAAATATATGAGGAAGTTTTGGAGGTACTGCTGAATATGTTTTTCCTGAGGAAAGAAAGTCCATAGAGAAAGAGTAATATCTGAACAATTATCATGTAGAAAAAGAGATAGAATTATTTAAATTTTTTCTCTAGAAGACAGGTAATGGAACAAGCAGAATTAAAATGTTCATGAAGTCTCTAAGAATTGCTTTGTGACAAAGTAGAAATAGGACTGATCAAGGAGCCTGAGATACTCTAAATGAGAAGAGAGGTTAAGATAACATTTCTGGTGATTCCATCTTTGTGCATCGAAAGAATTCGGATCAACGTAGAGACAAAGAGCCCAAAAACAATTCTCTCAAATATATATGAAAAAAGATCCATAGTGTCCAAAGTGCATTTTTTTTTTCAGAAAGTACTCAATAAATATCTGAAGGATGGAAGAAATCTAAAACTACATATAAAGGATGCCATGTCAATTTAAGATGCAAAACCTATTTAGAGAGAAAGAAATGAGGGTTGTCTCTTTATAAATAAATATTGCCTAGAAGTTGTCAAGATCAAGGATATGCAATAAAAATGAAAAAGGAAGTAGCTATAAATTTTAAATAAATAAACATTTTATCTGGTGAAAATGAAACTTGCTTTGAAAATGGATAAAGAAAGCTAAGCAAAACAACCTCCAGCAGAGTTAAAAGGAGTGATGAAATTATTTGAGATGAAATTGAAATGAGTGGATGCGGGGAGAAATATTTTAGGATTGAATAAATAATAATATTACTGTCCAAGAAAGATTAATAAAAAGGGATAAATTCTAGGAGAATATTGAAAACAGCTAGATCTGCAAAAATAAATGGCATAATTGGAGACCTATATAAACATAAATGCAGTTTGTCGAAGTATAACACTGTATCTGTGCCCTGTTCATCAGAAAAATGTTGCTAATATTCTTCTATATAAAGGAAAGTTAGCAAGAATAAATGCATAAACCACAGAGGATTAATTTGTTAAATATGCAAAGGAATTTGTGGAATTCTATGATAATGAGAAATTTTGGGAAGCTATGTTGGAAAAGTAAGAAATAGTAAGAGCTGTGGTGATGCAGAGGTTAGAATGTAGTTTGACAGTTCGATTCTTATCGGCTCAAGATTGACTCAGCCTTCTATTTTTCCAAGATCAGTAACATGAGGACCCAGATTGTTGGGGGCAATATGCTGATTCTATAAACTGCTTAGAGAGGGCTGTAAAGCACTGTGAAGTAGAATATAAGTGCTCTTGCTAGTGCTAGTGATTTTATGCACTTTGCATAAGGGAATAATGTCAATGGGGTGCATCTTTATGCATGCAGATAAATACCTGCAGTCCTGCCAAAATAAAATAGCAATGCTAAATGGTATGCTGCTATGATAACATCAGAATACGTCATTAACATTAAAACATCAATACTTCATTAAGAATTTAAAAAGAACTTTTGAATCTAAATCCTAATCCACTGTCTGTAATTATTTGGTACAATTAAAAAAGTGCAGGTGTAGGAAAACACCAATCCATATTTGCATTTACTTCTAATTTTCTATCATGATATGGCAATGTAGACAAACAAATTATGACACTGGAAGTATATATAGAGAGTCAGCATTTCTGAATGAAAAAAATATACATACCAACTTTACATGTTAAAGAAAGATTATTAAGTTTAATTCATCTTAATGAATAATCACATTTTGGGGAGAATTAGTGCATATAATGCATTGCCATCTTCCTAAAGACTAGCTATGTGATATCCAAACAATGGACAATTTGAAGATCACATGACTGCATCAGCAGCCCAGCAGTGCAGCAGCCGCTAATAGCACTGAAGCAGCCACAACTTCCCCAAATTTCATTCTTCCAGGAATGAAAGGTCCCAGAGTTTTAACACATTTTGTAAGTTAGCCAATACCATGGTTTAAAAATGGTTGTGGCCGATGATATACTGTATCATTTCATCCAGTTAAAGGTCATGATAATGAAGTTGACAGAAAGCCTAAACATGCTTAGACATTTTGAAGAGAATCTCAGGCATGACAGGCTAAATAAAAGCAGCTGATTCCTTCACTGAATGCCATGTGGAATGGAAATTATTGTAATTCACAATACTTTAAAAAAAAAGAGAAGACAATAATACCATTCTCCAAATTAGCAGTGTAATGTTATCCACAGGTGCTAGCTGCAGTCTCTGTCTCAGGGGTGTCAACCTTGATTTCACTGAGGGTCGCATCAGGGTTATATTTGACCTAGGG
>JANHJO010008594.1:0-15487 GCA_032468235.1 Pseudoxyrhopus heterurus | reverse complement strand
TTCGTAGCTACCTGATAATATGAAAGGCGCTGGTTTCCCGCCGTTCCTTCTGGCTCCTCTCCTTATCTTTGCCACGCAAGTGGGGACTGTGGATGCGGCGGGCTCTCGCGCTGGCGGCCAGCAGCCGCCCCGAGATGCCCCGAGTTTCTCCCGGCAGCAGAGAAAGAGCTTAGCGATGGATTTCATCGTGCCGTCGCTGTTCCGGACCTACCTGAGGGAGCTGGTGCTGGGCGATGGGGGCAGAGGCGAAGCCCTGGGCGGGTTCAAGGCGCACTGCAGCCTGGTGCTGGACTGCCCGCCGCTTTTGCGCGCCGCCAGCTCTTGGCCGCCAAGGAGCGGAGCCTCGGAGCCCGCCGGCCGCTCCAGAACCCAGTCCAAGGTGCTGAAAGCCGGCGCGGTGCGAAAGCTGCGCCGCGCCAAGCAGCTGGTGCTGGAAGTGGGCGAAGCCAACCTAAGGGACGACTGTGCGTGGCGTTCCGAGGAAGGAGTCGTGGCGACGGCGAGCCGGCTCGAGTTTACCCTCACCGAGGAATTCAGCTGGTGGATCCGCTCCGGGGAAGGCAGGCTGAGAGTTCGGTTGATGCCCGAAAGGAAGGCGTCGTTCTTGGGCAGGGAAGGCAGCTTATCAGCGGCCATCAGGGCATCCCGGCCCCGCCTATTTTTCCAGATGGCCACCAGAGGTGAGAGAATAGTTGGCGACTTCCGCAACCTAGATAAAGTCAGCTTCCTCGAGGTTTGGATAGGGGGGTCACCTAGTCTGTCTCTGAGGAAAGTTTGGGAAACGTAGCGGAGTGAAAATAACAGGGTGGGAGTTATCCTCTTTTATGTTAGGATGATTTCTAGGTGGGATTTCTAAATCTCTGCTCTCATTTATCCCAGATCGTGATGCTTATCCTGAAAGGGAATAACACAATGAGTACGTAAACTAAATAAAAATCAATTTCCCCCTCCCAGTTCAGAGTGCCTAAATGCCTCTTCCTCTACTACAGTATGTAGCTCTTAAGGGTTTGTTGGAGAGTAATGCACTGCAAGAAGTTAATATGCTGGTTAATGACTGCAATAAAGTTAATATAAATCTTAACATGTCAACCAGTACATTATCAATAAACTTTTGTGCCAAGTTAATTGTAAAAAATTGAACACATACATCATTTGTTTTTCTTCTATCATGAAAGAGATTTTCTCCAAGAAGGAACATAATCTGCAGAAATTCAGTGGAGTTTGATGGAATTCCTGTAGTGTAATTAAGATATGAAGAATGTTACTTAGAAGTAACTCTCTGATGTCCTTTAGATGTGTTGGACATGTTTCCCAGGCATCACCCATAGGCCATCTTACACATTTGGAGAACGTAAGTCTGTTCTGGATCCTATGCAGTTTTGGCAGAAACATATCACACTGAGTTCAGTGAAGCTTATACTCAATGTAATGTTCATAATAAAAAGAATTATCTAAACAGAATACTCATATAGAGACTGGTAAGGTCTTGAATGCATTTTGCCTGGCAAATGAGATGTGCAGGATGAGAAAAAGAAACTTCTTATTAACATACCTATGAAAAATTATATGTATTTTTCATTTAAAAAAAAATACCTAAGAACTATTTTACACAATGACTCAATAGTAGCAAGTATCATTTCTTTTTAACTGAAATGTAAAAGTTATTCATTCAGAATAGTATAACTGAGATTCATAATTGCAAAAGCCACCTTCTGATTAAATTAAAATTAAGATTTGTCATTGGTCATAAACTTTTCCCATTAATTAACCAATCATAATTAGTATCTTAATATTTTAGTGCAAATAGCTTAAACACATTGCCTTCATCAGGAGATTTCTGCAGACTAATAGCCCAATTTAAAAAAAAATTACAATATGGTTCACTGGGATAGACTTCAGTTTTCAAAATTGATAGCATAAAATATACTTCAAATTTATGTAATTCTGTGAATTACAAACTAAACTGCTAAAAAAAGTACAAGCACTGAGACATAGACTTCATGTAGTATAGCCAGACTTCATTCCTTAGTCTACCAGTTCTAAAATAGTTCATATACTTAGTTATTTTAAATTTAGTGAGATTATTGTAATATATAGTAATGTGCAGTGCAAATAGCATATTGAAATTAGTAGAGTTTGTTCAAGAAACAGAACTAGATACAGAGGTACCCACAATGATTACTTTCTCATGTGACAGAAAAATGTGTACATGGGTGAGGTTTTATAGAATCATACTTTTCAATGTTGTTTTTCCTTTCTACATATTAAGCCAGTGTTTCCCCACCTCACCCCAAAACATTTATATCATACAATGCTCGGCTGTAAGTTTGCTGTGGAGCATGTGATCTTCAGTAATGAGTACTAGGATGGCTACCTGTTGAGATGTTTGGTTAAGGAGAAGGAAACATATTGGATAAAGTTTTGCTGGAGAGAGTTAGAATACACTTATACTAGCCCATGCAACCTATGAATAAACTTAAATCAGAGGGAATTGACCTTTCTGGATGGAAAAGCTCTTCACTCCTCTTTTAAGGAATTGTCAAACCATTTCATATAACGATTCAGTCTCATTACACTTAGCAATATTAGACTAATACAAACAACTATTAAACCGGATATCTTCTTGCTGTAATTTTTTAGATGGACTTCCTAATCTCCACTTCTTCAGCACTGATATTATCTGCATAAAAGCCCATTTCTTCCTCTATAATTTTATGTACTCCTTACAATATCCCATAGGTATATAAACTAGTCATTATAAAACAAACTCTAATTTTATGAAATTTCCAAAATAGAGTGCTAGAATCTTTATGTTTATAGTTGCTAATTTTTGTAAATATTTCAAAAGAAATCTAGTTTGAAATTATGGAATGAAATCTGAAGCATTCAGATTCAATCTTATATAGGGATGAACAGGTCAGAAGTTTAATATTACTGAAATTACTTGTAGCTGAAACTACACTTGGACAAAGAGAACTCCTACTCATGATTGGTGACCTCCAAGTAGATTCCTTAATAATAAGCCATTGATACTCTGGCCTCAATTCCAGGAACATCAAGAATAGGATTTTAAGAAAGTAGAGTTCAGATCTGGGCATTTTTCTCCTTATTACTTATAGCAGATATATTTTGGGTCATCCACTATTGGTCCCAAATAACAAACTAAGGCTACATATGTATATAAGTGTGTGAGTGAGGTATCATCGTATAGATTTCTATGTTTTCTATCATTATCTTCCACAGCAAACCAAGCCATTATTATGTGCGGCTATGAATTCTAATGCTACAAGATACAGGCTGAAAAATATGAATGATCACTCAGTGGTAGAGAAGTGTTAAGATTTTTTTTGTATTTCTTTGTTGCCATTTAGGGATTACCTGACTTTTTGCAGCCCAGTTCTATATATTCTCAAAGTGTGTTTCTTCAATGTTCTGCCAGCACCACTATCCACAGGTAGAAATCTATCTACATATGGGCTTTCAATACTGCTAGTACCAGCCAAGCTGTTGCAAGAATAGCAAAGCAACATCTTTCTCTAAAGTTAGCTTCACAATTGTTCTATCGCTAAAATTGACTGGAAACATGCTGCAAACAATGACATCGGCACTGCAAAGCCTTTACACTGGGTTTGACAAGTTTTCCTTCACTTTCTTTCTAGTGAGTAGTTCATGACTGCCACCAACATGCTATTTTTTATTTAGTAAGCAAAGTTATTGTTTGTCTAAGCCAATATTAAAATATTGTCTAAGGAATGAAGAATTCATCTGAACTATGCTTAGGTTTCAAATGAACAAGTAAATGTCCTTGCTGCTCTATCCTACCACACATAGAAGCTCATAAAAAAATGCTTAACTGAAGTTGTCTGTTCAATAAATCACTGTTCTATGAAGGGTGACCCTCAGTGTGTAAGGGCTGTATTTTTAAACAGACAGTGAAATATTGTAAGAAAAGTAATCTTAAAGGATGATGAGCAATGCTCTATGAAACATGGTAGTAGAATATTATTTCTTCAGAAACTGATGGTATAAAGCTAAGCAAGCACAAAATTTACACTAATATTTTTAACATGTTTTTCATGGCGAATTTTAAACATAAGTTTTACACAATTCTCAAATCATATGTGAAGCAAGGACAGACATAATTTAAAGTAGAAACACTAATTATTGTTTATCAGGGTTTAAAGTACCAGCACAAAGTGCTATTCTTTAATGACAGAGAAGTGGGCTATCTTGAACCCTCCAACATGCAAATAATAGATTGTGCAGGCAACATATTCCACAGACCATTCATTCATATGGATATTGGATTAACCTTTTCTCCCCTTTTGAGGGAAGCAAAATGTTTAAAAGAGACCTTTGTGTTTATTATTTATGTGAGTAGAAATCTAATTTGAAGGTGGATATAGAAGATACTCCACAGCTCAATAAAAGTATGAACTTGGGTCAAGATCTATAAATCAATGGTCCATGGATTTCAGCTCTTAGTAGATCTTCTGACATAGTGCTGAAAACAATGCCATTTGCTAATTCAAGCACATAATTTGGCAAGAAATCTATACCTGGTAATCTAGGGATAGTAATAAAGATTTAACTCCCATACCAGTAAATTCTCATATATTTAAAAGTGTACGGGTTTGGGGATACCTATTAAAGGATATGCATTTAGAGTGTGTATTAGTACAGTATAGGTATCTCCTGGTAGGTGAGACACAGGAAACAGTATATAGCCTTGCAAGATAAACTTTGTACTAGAGTTTCCAGATTGCATAGAACAATGGGAGCAAGTTCAGGGTAAAACTGGACTTTGCTTGTGCTTGTGAAATGAATTTTAAAAGATTGTTTATGATGAAAAGCAAAATTCATGAAAGATACAAGATGACAAGAGCTTCTGAATATGGGATGGGCCATTATTTTGGTAATGTCAAGATCTTTTCACAAGTGGATCTTGTGAAAAAATGGACATGAAAGAAAAAAGGAAAAAAAACTAATATGAAAGAACAATAGCAGGAAAATAAGGTGTGTAGAGCTATGCTAATAGAGAATCTCTGTAAACCACTTAGAGAGAGCTGTAAAAGCACTGATAAGCGGTATATAAATATAAGTGCTATTGCTATTGCTAATCTGAAATAGCATGCTTAGTGGTGTGATGAAGTGAAAGAGGCTGTGGATAAAAAAATATGTAACACAATGCTGCATAAATTAAGATGAATGAAAGATATTATGGAAGGCAGAGAAATAAATCTGTTTTAATAGAAATTAAAAAAAATGTTTTGGTAGTCAATGAAACAGACTACACAGGAAGCTTCCAGCCAAGTTAATGGAATTAAAAATAAAAGGCATGAAATTATTTCAGCAAAATTAAGCTGAAGGAGTGCTGAAAGGAGTAGAGATTTTTATAAGAATGGTGATGATATCTTGAAGTGTGCAATTAATATAAATACAAAGGCTATAAATGTTTGTGTCCATTGTTGAATAAAAACTCATAAATGCTATGAGAGTGTTAATACGTTTGGAGATGTACATGATATAACTGGAGAAAAGGTATTTATGTGGTTTGCTTATGGAATGGCTTTGTGGGTAGATCTGGTAATTGGAAGAATGCTTTTATTGTGTTCATGGGCCTTTTTTAAACAAGCTCCAACATCTGGCATTTTCTTTCCCATTTGTTTTGGATGATCTTAAACATTATTTTGCTAACATGTGACATTAAAGACATTATGCAATACTTTGCACACTGTATTAATTTTTTTCTCCTTGGTATTGGAATGTACATTAATCTTTTTCAATCATTGGCCATTGCGTTGCTCCTTAGATGCTCCTTAGCTACATAGTTAGATTATTCAGAAGGTCATAACACTTGGATTTATAAGACAAATTGAGATATCAAAGTCTTCCCAAAAGTAATGAAATGAAAGTAACAAATCAATTTTATTTCCCCCTAATCTACGGCACACTTGTGGACTAATACTAGTTTAACTTGAGGCCTATGGCAGAAGCTATTCAAGTACCATGGGTTTGTCACTGCATTTTTTTCTAGATTTATTGTCATGCTGACATATTAAAACCAGCTGTATGCTTAGTAACAGTTCTGGGTTACCTCAGTGAAGATTTGATTTCATTTAAACTCCTTATGGACTTAGAATGGCAAAGAGTGGCAAAGATGTCTCTGGTTTTATGCATGCAAAGTTCTGGCCAGTACATTCGTTAAAAGAGAAATGAGGTATGTGACATTATGAAAAGGTGTTCGTTTGTGTGTAGTTTATAACCTACTTTTGATGATAACGTTATCCCAAAACAGAATTTACAAGAAAGAAAACTGAAAATTCACTGGAAACCTTCTATAAATTAGGTTTTCAACTGGAATACAGACCACACATAAATTGGGATCAAATGTTTTCTGAATTAGATATGGGATCTTTTCAAGTCCCTTCATTTTGATGGTTTTGGTCTTGAAAGAGTTTCTGAATGAGGTTCAGCAGAGGCTCCTTTTATTCTTAAAAAATCTGCAAGCTTGAGATATAAAAGTCATGAAACACTTTACCTGGCTAGATTGTCTGGGCACATTTTCTTCTCTACAGGTCTGAAATGTTGTCCAAGTTGCTTTGGACAACAATATAGGCGGCATATAAATTTAGTAACATAAATAAATGCATATATTGTATTCCAAGGTAGAGACAGGAAATATTTAATATCACCCATTGGCCATGAATTTGGAAGAAAAATATGTTTTATTTAGCCTGATATATATGATAATATGAATATTTCTCATATGAATACATAAGAAAACATATATTTAAACTCTATTAACATACATTTCTGTACAGAATATCGTACTAAATTAAAAATGTATGTTTAATGTACTTCAAATATACCTTGCGAAATACAAGAATTAGTTGTATGGATATATGCAGTATTTTCATGATGTATTTATGGTAATGTTATAGGACTTTTCACATTTAAGTGCTAAATGAAGAATAAATGAAGTAATGTTTACCCTCTGATTGTGCAAATGTTTTCCTAGTGTGCAGGAATATGTAAAAAGGACATTGAATCAAGAGAACAGCTGAATTTTTTGCAAGGCTCCATTAGATGTTTCTGGTTTTCTGTGTGTATGCACAGCCCTTTCTGAGTGTATGCACAGCCCCTTTCATTCAGAGACCCTTTCATTCATTGAGGAAAAAGAGGGGGGACCATGTATGCACAGGCATGCCAAAATAGCTGTGAGTAGCTTCTGAAACAGCTGGGTGAGCCTGGAAAAAGATGTTATTACATTATTGATTTAAAGAGAGGTGCTTCTTATGTGCTCATGCAAAAAGAGAATCTGAAAAGTTTGCTCAGATTTATTTATTTATTTGACTTGTATGCTACCCATCTCACCTAGACTGGCCTACTTACTGATAAGATGTAGAATATGAAAAATAATACATCTTTACTATCTCTAATTTGCTACTTGGAATCAAAAGAGGAGAAAGTACAGTAATTAAGTTCTATAATTAGAATGCACTATAATTCACTGACTTCACAACTTACAAAAAAATCCCTTTGATTGGCTGGAGCTCTCCTAGACAGCTCCAGTCAAGGATATTAATTTTTTCACATACCCCATTTAGCTGAGTCAAGGATGATGTCAAACATGAAAGCCCAGTGAGGAAGGAGTAATTTTAACCTAAACTTGACCTGCTTTGGATGAAATTGCCTTTCCATAATAAGTTGCATTGTGCAAAACTAGGAAAAGTATGACGGGGGACAAATTATGTCTCTTTCTGCTAGACAAATGTACAAAAGCTTAAAGCAGGCTCACAAATACAGTTGAGGCAATCCCTATCTGTTGTTCCCTCTTCTTGGGAGGGATTGTTACCATAATCCTTTAGGGAAGGAATTCCTTCAGAATTAATGTTTTTCTACATGAAAGGTTTAGATTCTGGGGAAGTCTCTCTAAGTCTTCTGATTTTAAATAAATAAGAGCAAGCTCCCAACAGTGTTACTTTTCACTTCCCATCTACAAGATATCCAGGAAACACATCACTGGCAATAGAGCTATGGAGCTGTTGCTTCGGAAGGTTTATCCAGCCACCAGTCTGAGCAATTGGAACATCATGCCTGTCTCTGCCAGCCATAATGCTGTTTCCTTAACAGTCCCTCAACTGCTCTTTCGAGTTGATGCTGGAATTTTTCCCTTGGCTTCTATTGTTTCATTTTAGAGACAGGCTCTTAAAACATTCTGCTTAATTGTTCTAGGACTATAGAGCCTTTGATCTTGTTAATGATTTTTATGATACTAATATTAATTCTCCACATTATGTATGCTGTGATATAAAGGGGCAAATGAGTATAATAACAGAGTATATCTGTTTCCAGAAGGGAATATCTCCTGAGTAGAAAAGTAGGATATAACTAGAATAATAATACATCAGCATGTTGTTTTTTCTGCAAAGGACTAATTGAATTCAATGGCAAAATAAAGACCAACCAATTTAGTATCACATATAATTTTTTGGCTCACATTCTATCTACTTCATCAATACAGGGAGTATAGTTCTGAGAAAAGAATGTGCCATAGAACCACAGACTCACAGAGTTAGAAGCTTTTGTCCAATCCTTTGCTCAGAATAGGGATCCCAATTAAAGCATCTTTGGCAGATATCTCCCCAGCCTTCTCCCAGTAAAAAGAAACTTACCATATCAATAATTGGTTTGACTGTTGAACTGATCTGACTACTAAGACATTTCGCCTAATAGTCCAACAGAATTTGCCTTGCTGCATCTTCAGATCATTATGGAAAGTAGAGTCAGGTCAAGGCTTTCTTTTAGGTGACACTTCTAAGACATGGCCAACCCAGTGATCCTTTCTAATGTCAGCTGCAAAATTTCAAAGAGGTTTAATTTAATGTAATTTAATTCAATGGAATTTCCATCAAATCACCTCTTTGAAACAAATTTGGAAACCCCCATTCAAATGTAGTGAATTGATTGAGGTGATTATGAAGTGCTTCACAGATTCAGCTCCCCCCCCCCTTGCTTTTTGGGTTGTTGTAGTATTCCAATGGCATTCTCATACCTGGAAAATACTGTGGGAAGGAGGCTTGAATTTTGTGACAGAATAATGACATTGTAACTGAATAAAGTCACGGATGAAGTCAGCTCTCATTGGTGAGAGAACCAGCTTAAATGTAGGGACTCTTACACTGAGGCTGGAGGTTCCACCTGCCATACACTGGTAGCCAAAACTGCTTCAGGTGCTGCTGATCTGCAAATCCCAGCATCCTTCATCATTGGCCAGGCAGTCTAGGGAGGTTGGAATTGGAGTGGCTTTGAAGCTGGCAGGCACAGTCTCAAAGTAGTGCAGAAAAAAAGACAGTATAATCTTGAATGAGTGGATGGACGAATTAATAGATGGATGGATGAATGAATGAATAAAAATAACATCCAAAATATGCAGCAATAATGAAAACATGTATTATGTAATAGTATTTAGTAGCTACAGCTTAATGTTAACAGTAATTCTGTTAGAGCCTTTTAGCCCCTTACTATTTTCAGTGTGCTTGGACAGAAGAAATTACTAGCACATAGAACATAGAATAATAGAGATGGAAGGGATCTCAGAGGTCTTCTAGTTCAACCCCTTGCTTAAACGGAAGTTCCTATATCATTTCAGACAAATGGTTGTCCAGCCTCTTTTTGAAAGCCTTCAGTGATGGAGCACCCTCATTGACATACAAGACAGTCCTTGACATACAACTGTAAAGGAGCCTGCCCATTACTGTCATATGTCACAATTGTCACAAAATGAATCAGACACGTGACCAACCCAATTTTATGATATTTTATTATGCCACTGTCTTTAAGTGAACCGTGTCCGAAAGATGCTTTTCCAAAACACAAAAGGTCTTTTTTGGCTTTTTCCCTTGAAATGTTTCCCTTCTCATCCAAGAAGCTTCTTCATTTCTGATCTGCTTACGACATATGAAAATAATTTTTAGTGGCCCCAATGAACAATTCATTGCATTTAATGATTTAAAACAAAAGTCCTAATCTTAATAGTAGCAAATAGGGTGATAGACTGAAAAACAGAAACTTGTCTAGTGAATGTTGGAACAAGTCAATTATTTTGTTAGGATTTGTTTTTTTTCAAAAATCAATTTGCAGCAATTATTTGGTAGTGCTTTAAGGTATTTTTATTATGATTTAATACCAGGTATAATATTACTGTGGTCATATTTTGTGAAATATTTAATCTTTACCATCACCACTCTGTGTTCTGCCCCATTCCTCGTTATGCAGTGGTATGGAGTGTGTTTCTAGAAGAAGTGAATGAAGAAGGTTGGGATTGTATTACAGGTGTATATATTCCCAGCATGATCTCCCAAGCAATGAAGGTCTAGTTAAAGAAAGCAGGCATCTACATTGGGTACAGCAATGTAGAAAGATGCTAGGCAGAGAATCACTTTGGTGACAATCATAAATAACATGGAAGATAAGGAAAGTTCTTCAAAAAAATTTCTTAATTCAGAAGGAGGTTCCAATCTCAAATTGGTATGCTAAAGGATGCCAATCAATTAACTTTTAAGGCTGAAAATTTCCAGTTGGGTTAATTAGTAGTTACATGCACATACACAGATGAGTCACTTCAATTCCTCTTAAATCTCATTAATTTTCATGAGAATTTAGAGTACATAAATATGTGTACATGCAATATTCTAAACCGCACAGGGCAGTTCTGAGGGACCATCCTATTCCACCCAGATTCAAATTTATGATCTTAATTAAAGCTTAACCAGTGATCCAACTGGTTCTCAGTTTCTGTGTGGAACCATGGTTCAAAAAGCAATTTAAACATGAAGAAAACATAAAGACCAGTTTCTGCTTGTCTTAAATTAATTCAGAATGCCATATTACAATCTCTTCTCCATTAGCCTACTTAGTGTGGTTGACAGCTACCTCGACACTGACATAGGCTGTCTACCTGTGTAATACTGTAAATAAACAGTTATTTTTTTGCTTTACTAATGGGGAAAGGTGGCAGAAAATCCTTGAAAGCTTTTCTAGAGGCAAATCAGCATGAAAAAGAAGTTCCCCTGAGGGCATCTTGACTATTGAACTATCTCCTATAAGCTCAATATTTTTCAAAAGCAGAGCTGCTAATATGTTGTTTCAGATACTCTAATTTGCTGAAACATCACCAGTTCCACATAATGTTCTGACTTGAAGGTTTCATCAATGATTCATATAGGACTGAACTTTCTTTATACAAAGGCTGGCTTCAGAAATTCCAACTCATTTAAATCTTTCTTGTTTGGAAGAGAAGTTCCTGTTGGGAAGCACCATAAGCATCTTTCTCCATTTAGTTAAAAGCCCAAATATTTCAGCAGCCAGGAAATTGTAGATTCTCTTGGAACTGCCAAGTAAAATATTTTAAATGTTATTAGTTACTTCTTGCCTCCTTTTTATAAACAATTTTCAAGAACCATAATTTATTTGAGAATCTGCAGTTTTAAATCATGTTTGTAACCTGTCTATATATAATTTATGAATGGCTCTGACATATTGGAATTATTTGCCACATAATCCAGAAAATGGATTTTTTTTTATATTTAACCTATTTATGGGAAGACCACTATGTAAATTTATATTCAAAGTTCAAGATTTATATGGTATGATTTTGTTTTTGTTTACTGAATCATGTATTTAGAAACATATGTCAATGATTCCAAAATTAGCATTCCTGAAATACAATTTTATAGTTGCCCAAATTTAATTCATTGTTAAACTTCCCAGCAACAATATAATTTGCTATAATTTTGGTAGATAATAACATTATGCAATGTAATAGCCAAGCTGGAACTATGTTTAATATAAGAAAATAAAGGCACAATTTCTTTAAAAGCAATTACTTTAGCTTTGGCTATTTTGTACATCTGTTTCTGAAACTTGGCAGGCTCTCTTGAGACAGTTTTATGTAAATATTTAGTAGAAATATAATTATAGCTGAACATCAACAAATGATGTATACAGACAAAGTGTTTAGAGGATCTGAAAGTTGGGTTCAATTTATTTTAGTCTAAATTAGTTATCACATTCAGAAATTGAAATATATGTTCTTTTGTCCAATGCAGGTTGGGTACACTCCAGTATAACAATATTCACCAATATGGTGCTTTGTGGAAGTGTGGGACCATTCATTTCATTTGTTATTCTACAATATAATGTGAAGATAGTAAGCTAGACAAGCTACTACTATATGCAAATAAAGGTGTGTGTGTGTGTGTGTGTGTGTGTGTGCGTACCTTTAAATCAATGTTGATTTCTGGTAAATGCCCAGAGAAATTCTTGCATTTTTTTTGGCAAGATTTTTTCAGAAGTGGTTACCATTGCTTCCTTCCTATAACTGAGAGAGAGGGACTAGCCCAAGGCTACTCAATTGGCTTTGGGCTTAAGGTGAGACTAAAACTCATGGTCTCCTAATTTCTAACATGATGCATGAACCATTACATCAAACCTAGAAGTATCTTCCCTAAATTCAGGGTGACTCAAGTTTGACCAGAAATATTTAGACTTACACTAAGAAGCAAGTGACAGAACTGGAGATGGAACTGGAACTGGAACCCTTCAATACATTAAAAAGAATGTATTTCCCCAAAGACTCTCTCAACTTTCTTTTTAATGTATTGAAGAATTTGGTTTTATATAAAAGAAATTCAGGGGGGGGGAAGTATTATGTCATAGGAAGTCATGCTAAGATGAAAAGGATCCATTCTGAAATGAGCCACATTTGTCTTTTCTCTGTAATTCAGAGAAATTTGGCGGGAGAAAAATGTCAGCGAAGCATAAATGCAGATTTGATAAGTTTGACCTTTTGTCTTTTCAGAACAATAAATGTCAGAAAACTTAAAATAACAAGGTGGAATAGTGGAGTTATTTATAAGTTTTAATAATTTAGGGAGGAAGTGCATTTTGAGACCTTCATACTGATATGATGCTCTTGCTAAACTTGGTATCTAGAAACACCAGTCTCATAGTCACAATTAAATACATTTCTACTATAAAACAAAATAACAACACACAGTGTTTTAGGTTTAATTATAACTTTATGAATGAACAACATTGTTATGTTGCTCACAAATGGAAGAAATCAGTAAAGACACCATAAAAATAGACCTACATAGATGACATAATTCTCATCTCCTTTTGCTATATATTATTATCCAGAATGCACAAATACACTGTCCAGAATTATTCAGGAAGATAGAACTGATAATCAAACACAGCCAATCATAGTTTGCAAAAATGCATTCAACATTGATGACATGTGTACGGATAGGTGTGGCTCAGAATAAGATAGAAATTATATGGAAAAATATGTTTCAATAGAAGTGTTTCATTTTATGACCTAGGTGCTTATTTCCCCAATATAAACATATTGCTACAATGATTGAATGATGGTAAGATAGCATCAAATCACATTTAGCTGTAGAATATTATTTAATTTATGAGGTGGAGGTTTTATGAGCTTGTGGGCTGGTTTCCGAATGTTTTGTTACCGGACAAAACATCCTTATCCTACATCCAAGCTACAGATACTTGCCACTATCACAAATTATTTCATTTATATTCAATCTGTCTTTAATATATTTTAAAGCAACATTTATACATTTCTCAAGAGATTTTCCATTCAGACAATACTGCAGAGCCATATTTTGCTGTACTGATTATATCACAGCTTTGATCATACACTTCACAGGAAGTGAATCTTTGCTAAGGAAAGATTCTAATCTAGTTCTAATCTAGTTGGAGGATGACAGTATGTAGATGGCATTTTTTCATGCAGATGACAACCAATAATTTTATTCTTTATATTCACAAATTAATATTTTGAATGTCCTCATGCATCTTCATAATACACAGCAGCATGCAATCTTGTATGCTTACCATTTTATTTTGTCTGCAGTTGTCAGTGAAAGATTTTTTTTAAGTTTCAAAACAAAATATGCATCCATTTTTGCTTTGATGCCTATTTGTGTGTATGTTTTAGAAAGCTTCTTCCTGGAAGTGATAAAGATCCCTTCTTCATTCAAAAGGAATATCTGATTCATGTTAGAAATCAATTTTGTAAATTCAGGTTACTGTTTGTCCTGTTTTTTGGGATTCCTTTAGGTATATAGTTTGATAACGTAAATAGATTTGTAAGATGCTATTTATCATTTGTTCTCTTGGCCCTTCATTAAATCAGTGACCAGTTGATTCCTTATAGTCCTGTATTGCATAACTTTTTTTCTTGATCCAACAAAGCTTAGGTATTGCACACCAGTCTTAATTACAACCATTTCCAGTTTAGATTATTAGAAAAGGAGTGGCCTCGTTATTCTTCATCCATATAAAAGGCAGTGATTATATTTCAGTGGGAAACTTGGTTGAGAGTGCTTGGGCCTCTTTGGAGGACACTTATAATCATAGGCTCCACTAGTTTTCTTGGCATATTCAGCAGGTCCTGATAACTTCACTCATGGCATTTTCATGAACTGCTTTTTAGGGTTTAATCTTAAGGAATCTAGTTGGCAATGTTCTGATGAGAAAGGTTAAATAGAACAGGTGCTGTTACAACACTTTTGAAAGAGCAATTCCATTGGCTGGGAATACTTTTAAACTGCTTTAGATGCTTTAGATGCTTTAGATGCTGGCTGTGGCAAAAGTGAATATTGACCAGTTATGTCTAATTCACTAGGTACAACTATCCTGAGCTGCTCAGATTTAGCAATGATTACATCCCAAACATGCTTTTTCAAAAGGCAACTGGACTTCCTTTGTTTTTCTTTGAAGAGGTTTTTCACTTCTCATCCAAGAAGCTTCTTCAGTTCTGACTGAATGGCAGAAAATAGAAAGATTTATACTACTTGCAGTCATCTGGTCATTAGCACTCTCTCTGAGAGTTGTTGAGATTACTTGGGGGTTTATATCCCTCCCCCTCTGTTAAGAGTGGGCTGTTAATTTTAATGTAGATGGTCTCTGTGATTCCTCTTTCAAACCAGCAGTCCACTCTGTCCAGAATGTGGACTTTGCTGTCTTTTGTTGAACTCATCACTAGTTCAGCATTGTTTTGGACAGAACTGGAGAAATTAGTATTAAACTTTAAAATCCTAGAAGGCATATGGTCAGATAATCTGTGGAATTATTTATCTCTCTTGTTGCGGTTGTTAAGATCTGCATGGGAGGCTTTTCTGAAGATATCTTTACTTTATGAGACCTAAATATTCTTCTGTATTACTCCTAATCAAGGTAGGAGTTATTTTGGATCCTCTTCCCTCTTCCTTTACAAAACAGTTAAGGTACTGGTAAGGTAAGAGTCATGGTGGTGCAGAGGTTAGAGTAAAGTACTTAGTAATTATTACTTAGCTGCCAGCTGCCCTCAATTTGGCAGTTCAAATCTCACCAGGCTCAAGCCTTCCATCCTTATGAGGTAGGTAAAATGAGGACCCAGATTGTTGGGGGCAAT
>JANHJO010008591.1:80681-90722 GCA_032468235.1 Pseudoxyrhopus heterurus | reverse complement strand
GGGAGGGGGAGGAGGAGGAGAAGTAGTAGTAGTAGTAGTAGTAGTAGTAGGAGGTGGTGGTGGTGAAAGATCAGATCTATTTTCCCAATCAAAACAGCTGGCCTTGAACCCTATTTATCAACAAATCTGGTCTCAACAGATTTGCCTTTAGTTTGTCCCAAAGGTGCCTTTTCATCAGACGACTGGACTTTGTTTTCCCTTGAAGATGTTTCGCTTCTCATTCAAGAAGCTTCTTCAGTTCTGACTGAATGGTGAAGGATGGAAGGATTTATTTTCCTTGCACTCATCTGGTCATTAGCATTCTTTCTGAGAGTCATTGAGGCCACTTGGAGGTTTATCTGTGCCCTCAGGGCCACCTGAATCAGAGGGCAAATGGGTGTGGAGCCTTCTCGGAGCTGCTGAAAGTTCCTTCAGCTTGTTTTCCATCACTGGAATTTTAAAATAAATTGGGAGTGGTTAAACTATGGTCAGGAGTCCAATTTTTAAGTTCATCTAGGGCAGGGGTGTCAAACTCGATTTCATTGAGGGCCGCATCAGGGTTGTATTTGACCTCGGGGGGCCGGAGTGGGCATGGCCAGCATGACGTCACTTGTGTTGGGGGGCACCTGTGGTGGCCTGAGTGCTCTGCCAGAGAAAATGGGCTCCCAAGCTCCGTTTTCGGCTGCAATGGCCTCCTGCATCCTTCTGCCAGTGAAAACAGAGCTTGGGAGGGTCACACAAGGCCCTCCCAAGCTCCATTTTTGCTGGCAGAGGCCCCGCGGGCCGGCCTTTCGCTATTTCCAGGGCGGCCGCGTGGGCCAGATCTAAGCACTCCGCAGTCAGGATTCGGCCCCCAGGCCTTCAGTTTGACACCCCTGAGCTGGGGGTACTATCTAGGTTAGGAAGGAAGAACTTTCCAAGGCTTCATTCAAGGAGGCTTCTTCAAAAGAGATAACAGGACACAGGCTGAATAAATAGTGATTTATTCAACAGCACTGATAACCTTCCTTAGCCCTGATAATCTCTGGGTGATCAGAGAAGGAAACACAAAAACAAAAGGGAAGAAAAAGACAGCAATAAAATCCAGTCCCAAAAGGAAAAAAGATTCCATTCCGGTGAGGCGTTGCATGACAATGTCTGACGGCTGGAAGAAAAATGTTTTTCACCCTTGCCGGTTTTCCAAGCCTTGGAGATGAAGTGGTGTTTTTCTTTTTTTTCTTTTCTTTTTTTTTTTAAGGAGTGAAAATACATTTCACGCTAATGGATTGCCTGCCACAAGATGTGGTTGCTTTTGACTAGATTACATGGCTTTCAAGGAAGCGGTGAGAGCAAGAAAATCTATATTAATGAAGATCCCTCGTGAAACGGTTTGAAAATCCAGAGTTGTTGGGGAGAGGGGAACAAAGAAAGGGGGTTTTTGGAGGTGGGGGGGGGGCTAATGTAACCATCTCGGAGTTTCTCAACCTTAAGCAACTCTAAGATGCAAGGACTTCAACTAACCGTGGTGAAGGAGGTTGTGGAATCGGAGCTGACTCATTTAATAACCACTTTGCCTAGCAGGGGAAAACCGGCTCCTAATTTTGGTCGTAAGTCAAGGACCATCTGCAACTCAGAACCAGTTTAAGAAAATTCACTGGTTCCCTCTGCAAGTTTACATTTCTCCTTTTTAAAAAAAAAAAAAATCCCCAATGCTACTTTTTGTGTTTGTTTTGCTGCCTTCAAACTCCTGGCAACTGTGTGGACATGTCTACGCAGTTTCCTTGGCAAGATTTTTCAGAAGCAGTTTGGAATTTATTAAGCCTTCTTCCTAGGGCCAAGAGAGAAGGACAGGCCCAAGTCAATCAAGCAACCTCTGTGCCTAAGGCAGGGCTAAAATTCACAGACCCCTGGTTTCTAGGCTGGTGCCTGTAACCTCTACACTCTTGGAACATCATCACTTCTGGGTAAACCAAAACATCTGTAAACTTCTATCCCCGCAAGACAGAAACCAACTGCAGCTCCATGCTCCCAGATCTTTTTAAATGCTTAAGCTGCTAAATTCTAATATCTGATTTGCCATTAAGGTTAATCAGCAGTGAGCCTAAGGAAGCTGCCCGTACTGCGTTAGCAAAGACAACTGTTCAATTATTTCTCAATAGAAAACTCAGACCAAATGAAGAATTTACTCAGAAAAGGAACAAGATGGCGGTTCCTGCCAACTTAATAACCTCTTGAGGAGTTGTTTTCCCCTGCAAAACTTTCTTCCTGTACAGTTCTTTAGAAACAGGATTTGTTCAGTTTTTCAGCCTTCTCTCCTCCCCCCCCCCTTTTTTTTCCAAGGGGAAACTCCAGCAAAATCGTCCTTTGCAAATACTCAGAGCACTATGAACTCCAACAAATTCTAAGTTAATCCCTTTTTCTGGGCAGATAATTACTTCCATAATGTGAATAGATTATTGATGTAAGCCTGGTTCGGATCTTGCCCTTTTGTTTCTCTTAAAAAGAAAAAGCGATGAACAGGAGAAGGCAGCTTTTAAATTTGAACTTGTGAAATGGAGATGCCGATTGATTGCGGCCTGGTTCACAATCATGCAAAAGTCACAGACAACTGTTTACAACCCTCTGGTGAATTTACACAGCTGTCCAGACAGTGTGCTTCAAAACACAACCTTAGCATGTTTGATATGGCACCGGAGGACCTATGACTGAGGGTCAGGCTTTCCTTCCCCATCTGTGTAATTTCCTCAATCTTAAGGGAATTGCTAAATGACTAATCAACAAGCTTGTGAAACGCAGAGCCCCAGACCTTTCTGAAGGCCCCCAATTTGGCCTGGATCAATGCTAAGCGAAAAGGCCTGACCACAAGAACCAGGTTCTTGCGACAACACGAAGCTACCGTGGTAAGTTTTACAGGAAGAGGGAAATCCCCGAGCAACGAGATAAGTAAAATACAACTTCCCAATTTCATCACCACAACGTTTCCTTTTAATGCAGAGAAATGGCAGTTCGGAAATTCTGCAGGAAAAAAAAAAAAGTCCCATAGACTAAGTTTCCCCTTCCTCCCAATTTTTTTCTTAACGCCTGGTTCTTATAGAACCAAGTTTTTCAGTTGTGTTTACTTTATTTATGCAACGGATACAATGCAACAAAGTGAGAACAGAACACAACACTTTTGCTTGTCCAACTAGTCTGTAGATTTCATAGAAAATAACAGCATAGGCTTAAAACCACCGAGAAGCCACATCCAGTCATAACTTTCATTTTTTCCAACAAAATTAACTACGAAGGAAAGTTCTCACACATCAGAATAACAAAATAAAACCTGCTTTTTATTTTCAAGGACCCAGCGGTCATTCTTGCTAAGTGAAAGTAATTTATAGCTAACACCCGTTGCTTTGCTTAGAAAAGTGCACACCTGTTCAGAAAGAAGTTTATTTGGATGGCGGAAGATCCAGGATGATCTCAAGAAGCTAAGCAGGGTCAGATCTGGTTTAGCAAGTCTAAAGGCTGAATTGGGAAGATAAAAATCTCAAGAAAACGGAGGAAACCCAGCCAACTTTTTACTCTTAGCCCCAGAAGTGTACAGGTGCTGTCATAAATTCATCAGCTTGAAGTTCTGACTTGAAGGAGATTCATCTTAACCTGGGGTGGTCACAAGTATTCCAACAGGAGAGAAGAACTTAAGGAGGTAACCTTATTCCTTGCTCTCTAATTTTTCAGCGCTTTGAACATAGGGAACATAGTTCACCATATCTCCATCCTCAGGAGACCACCCACGACATGCTTTCAATGCTCCAAATGTTCTCCAGCTCCCATCTATGGCCACCCTTTGACCAGTGGAAAGTCTCACCTCCTGAACTAAGCCATATTTGGCTGAATACACCACAACTGACTGGAACCACAACAAAGAAGCAGCCATTTTTGCCAATCACAATGCCTGGTTTAACACAACGCTCCCAGCTGATACCAAGTCAAGCAACCTAGAATTTCGTAAGGTGAATGGGCTCTATCACAAAGATGAAAAGAAATTACTACCTAAAGCAAGGTATGTAATATTTCTGGCTAGATCAATGCTTCCCTTCCAATAGGACACAACAGATGGAAGAACTTTGAGTTCGGAGTACAGATAGTTCTCGACTTACAACCTTTTGTTTAGTGACTGGCTCAAAGCTACAACAGCACTGAAAAAGGTGACTGTTTTTCCACACTTAACTAAGTTTGCAGCGTCCCCATGGTCACGTGATCGAAATTCGGACGCTTAGCAACTGGTTCATATTTATGACCGTTGCAGTGTCCCGGGATCACATGATCCCCTTTTGCGACCTTCTGACAAGCAAAGTCAATGGGGAAGCCAGATTCACTGAACAACCGCGTTACCAACTTAGCAACCGCAGTGATTCACTTAACAGCTGAGGCAAGAAATGTTGTAAAATGGGGCCAAACTTACTTAAAAATTGTCTCGCTTGGCAACAGAAATTTTGGGCTAAGTTGTGGTCGTAATTCAAGGGCTACCTATATGAAATTACCCAAGTAGGGTGTATTAGCAAAGGAAAGGGTTTTTTTTTTTATAACTGCAAGGACACGGCATTAAACTAGGAACATTTGCACTGCAAAACATAGAATGCGTTAAAAAAAACCTTGGTTTCTCTCTAGTGGTCTACAACACAACTAGATCTCAATCAACAAGACTAAGCTAGCTATAAGAAGAAGAAAGAAGGTCTATATTGTACATAACGTGAGTTGAGCACATGCTGGTTTGAGAGATTCTGGCCCCAGTAATCCCCTTCACTTCTGGCTAATATTAGAAGCTCCTCTGGCATTTCCCCACGAACAACAGGAACAGCCACACACCCTGATATGAAGAAGGAAAGAACCTCATGTCAGCTTTTGTCTTGGAATTCCCACCTTGTTTTGGTCCCAAATGTGTGAAAAGTAAACACCCACCTGAAGACACACTTATGCCAACACAACTACCTCTGGCCCTTGAAAGAAAACAAATTGATCCTGTGTGGGCTGTTTATTGCAATGAGTCAACTACAACCCAAGAAAGCAAAAGTTCTCCTTTGCATATGAATGAAGTAGGGCTCTAGGCAGCTGCCGCCATCCCATAAGCAGGACGATTCTTTTAAAGATCCTGTGAGACCCCTGGCCTAGTTCCCGATCAGAAGTCGCTTCTGCACGGATCCCAACTCTCTCAGCGGCGGGTCATGTGCGTAGCCACAAAAATAGCTCCACCACCCCTCAAGACAATGTAGAAATGAACGATCGAGAGAACTGGGTATGTCTAGTCTAACAAAGAGAAGGGACTAGGGGTGACATCACAGCAGTCTTCCAATATTTGAGGGGCTGCCACAAAGAAGAGGGGGGTCAACCTGTTCTCAAAAGCACCTGAAAGGCAGGACAAGAAGTAATGAGTGGAAGATCATTAACAAGAAAACCCACCTAGAACAAAAAGATTTCCTGACAGTGAGATCGATCAATCGGTGGAACCTCCAGAAGTCATGGCTGCTCCATCACTTGAGGTTTTTAAGAAGAAATTTGTCCAGAATGGCATAAGGTCTCCTGCCATCGGCGGAGAGTTGGACTAGAAGACCTTCAAGGTCCCTAGTATTCTATGTTCTAAATTTAAGGATCACAATACACAGCTCTATCATGTTATTGCCATTCATCAAAACACCATTTTCTCCTTTTGTTCAATGACAGGGCTGGCCCCGCCTGGCTCACCCTGCACCATTAGCCAGAGTTTAATCATGGTTACATTTTGCCCCAAGCATCTTCATGCAATGAAATCCTTTAAATCAGGGGCCTTCAAACTTGACCGCTTTAAGGTTTGTGGACTTCCAACTCCCAGAATTCCTCCTCCAGTCATATTAGCTCGGGAATTTTTGGCAGTTGAAGTCCACAAGTCTTAAACTTGCCAAGTTGGAAGACCCTTGCTTTAAAATAACCCTTCAAGGTGGTCCCATTCTAGATTAAGGCTGCAGAGCACAAGGGCTAAGCCAGAAGTACTGATCGCTGTTTAGCTAAATCCCTTCTACAAACCACTTTTTAAGTTCTGCTAAGTATTCTTGGCAAATCACTTTTTTCCCCAAACTTGACCTACCCAATCTTTCAAACGGGCCACCCATTTGCCACCCTCAGTTTCAAAGTCAGTGCTATACCTGGGCGATAGGAAACAATGATTGCTGGCAGACTCTGTCTCCCCTTTGCTGTCTGCTCCCTAACTGTCCATCTTTTGCTATTATACTGATACATTCTCGCTGTTTTCTTTTTCATTGTTTATTTTACTTCGGTTTTGTTGACACTCTTTTCGCTTCTTTGTTTTTTTACTGTTGCAAGCTGCCTGAAGTAGCCCTACTAGCAAATAAAATAATAAATAAAAATTATAGGAATGGTCTACTCTCTTGCCAGAAAAAGCTCCGATGAAAAGGATTGCTTTAATACCAGTGGCAAAATTATAACCTTTTTTTGTTCTGCAAAAATGACATTTGGTGGAGTATAGCTAAAGTTAAAATCCCATATAATCATTTCCACAAGCCAGTTCAACAAATCCACAAGTGATGTAAGCCCAGGAGAGTCTCTCTCTCTCTTTTTAATGATCCTTCACCTCCTTTCTGAACTGGTTGATCAAGGTTCAACCATCTGAGAGACTGATAAAATCCTTTTTATTCTTCTCTCTTATTGTTCAATTGTTCAAACGCTCCCAAGTATCACTTCCAGGATCTGCTGGAAAGATAGGTAGACCTACCTATTCATCTCAGTTCCTTATTTATTTGCTCGCTTACCAGTCCTAATTTTGTTGTGCCTGGTTCCCAGTCAGTTTCAAGAATGTTGAAACAAACTTTTAAGGAAGAAAATCCTTAAAGAGACTTACTTTAAAGAGAGAGATTGCCAAGCAATTCCATGCATAGAGAAACACTGACTCTTGTAAATATACCATATACCACGGCACACCAGCAAAGACAGATCTGCACATATTTCGTGAGCACTTTTCTCTTGACTGTGAACAAAGCTCCAGACCATGGGTGAACCTAGCCACCGGGTTTACACTCTGTGGGAAGCATCTTAAGAAGGCCAAATGATACACAGAGGTGTAAGCTAATTTAGAAAGAAAACACAACACGCTACTCCAGACACTGGACTTTTTAAATCTCCCTAGATAAGCAACAGAAGTGATTCATGATATAAATATACACCAAGCCAGCAACTCAAATTCAATTTATTATTGAAGGGTAAAAGCACACGAAACTTTTAGGTATTTTTCACAACAGAGAGAACTCCACATTGTAATACGTTCTCCATTTTCACCATATTGCAGTTTTAGAGAGAATGAAGGTGGGTGCTTTCTGACAATTTGCATCTTGTTTATTGGTGAACAATGAATGAACCCCCTTATTTCCCACCAAAGAATCCGTGCAATTCTTTCAAACCACCCAGCTTTGTCAAAGATAGGATGCTCTAAGGACCATCCCTGACTGCAGAAGACATCAAAGCAGCTTTTATATCATGCACCCAACCACGACAGATCAGACAGCAGAAATGTTATGAATTCTCCAACAACCGTTCTAGAGGCCCATCAGTTTGATTAGCAATTAATTTGCGTGACTGACAGATAGCAATCATCTTGCAGGAAAATACCAGGGAAAGTAAAGACCATGAGAACAAGAAGTAGTACAATGACAAACAAGAACCATCAGGAAATTTTTCTTGCATCTGCTACCACCACAATCGAGACGAGAAATAAAAAGGTTTCATCATATCCATCTTCTAGTTAAGACCAAATCAGTCAGAACAACAGTATTATGAAAAATATTTTTATGCTTTGAATGCATGCAACTTCACAGCATGGAAGCAACATACTTCTCCAAACACCCATTATTTGCAGATTTCAAAAATAACACAATGGCTTTGTTTTTAATCCATGCAAATGAAAGATTCCAGAGCAACAACTGTTCCTTGGGACAAGTGGACAGTTCTGAGTTTTGCTTACAGTCAGAAAAAGTTTGACAAGCTACAAAATGAAATCCAGGGGTGAACTCCTACTACAACTTCGAAGTTGAATCTTCCAGGGAAAAACAACAAGGAAAAGCAAATAACATGCATAGTATATTCTAGACAGACCAATTGGCCAACTTTAGAACAATCCTTTATAGGGCAAGTATCATTGTTACTCCATATCTTTGAAGGATCTCAGCCCCTGCATATGCAATGATCACCAGATTGTAAAGTGGCCCATTCTGGTTCAGCTTTATTGACTTATTCTTTAAAAAACCAAACCAGAATAGAAACATTACCCAAACTTTTTTGTTTCTTAATAGAAGGGAACCAACCCAACCCATCAAAAATGACTAAGATATATAGCAGGATAAAAACAGTTACCAGAAATTTTTACCCATTCAGACTTTCCCATCACATCATGAATAAAAACTGAACAGAAAAACAAAAAACAACCACCAAAAAAAAACACAAGCCACACAAAATCCCCTTTTTTCCAAATTCTCTGAAAATATTGTTGCTTGTTTCGCTTAACTTTTACGCTCAGAAGAAACAATACCAATACCAAATGCAATACAATAATACCAAGCAAAGCAATTCCTTCCAATTATTCTTCATTTCTCTTCTTTCTTAAAAACCAAAAGCACATTCAGGCCAACCCAGAAAATCTCTCCAGCCTGATTCAACAGCTGCTTCTCCCAACCAGCCAAAGAATTAGTCTGGTTGGGGCAATGACACCCCAGGCATCAAAACTCTGCTTTTCTCACTGACAACACCATTCAACCCAGTTTTAAACCCGCTTTTAAAATGGTGGTGCATTTTCTGCAGGATTGGCATTTAAAGGAAGTTTTGCATTCATCTCCCTGCACTCCAAACAGGTTTGCAAGCCCACTACAAAGCTAAACCAACACACAGCTTGCCTCGGTGACCCTCACTGTTT
This sequence comes from Pseudoxyrhopus heterurus, assembly GCA_032468235.1. Lineage (NCBI taxonomy): Eukaryota > Metazoa > Chordata > Lepidosauria > Squamata > Pseudoxyrhopus > Pseudoxyrhopus heterurus. The sequence goes on along the minus strand of JANHJO010008591.1, from coordinate 81,829 downwards.
CCCAGCTGAAATGGAGAGCAAGGGTCAAGCAGAAGACTTGGCCTACTATATTAGCTCAGAAGAGCACACAAGTTACACCCAAGACAGTTGCCAGGTGTTTGGATCACAGATGGAGACTGCCACAGACCAAGGCCTGAAGGTCCACCTTGAATTCATCCAGATGTTGATATCAAGCCCCTCGAAAGTTCAATGAGATTGACCAGCACAAGCAAAGTGGTCCCATGGATGGAGACCAACACTGATCAGTTCTCAGGTCTGAAGGTCCACCTTGAATTCCTCCAGATGTCAATCCCACCCACCTCCCACTCCCAAAAGTTCAATGAAATTGACCAGCATAAGCAAAGTGGTCCCACGGATGGAGACCAACACAGATCAGTTCTCAGGTCTGAAGGTCCACCTTCAATTCCTCCAGATGTCAATCCCACCCACCTCCCACTCTCAAAAGTTCAATGAGATTGACCAGCACAAGCAAAGCGGTCCCACAGATGGAGACCAACACAGACCCCAGGCCTGAAGGTCCACCTTTAAGATGTTGGTCCCAACCCCCTCCGAACGAGAGGACCAGCACAAGCAAAGCAGCACCACGGATGGAGGGCCAACAAAGACCAGCTCCCAGGCCTGAAGGTCCACCTTTAATTCTTCCAGCTGTCGGTCCCAAACCCCTCAAAAGTTCAACGAGACTGACCAGCACAAACAAAGCAGCCCAGAGATGACCAGACTCTTCCTCTCGTGTCCCTCCTCCTCCTCCTCCTCCCAACCAGGACCACCACCCCATCCAGGTGAGACCAACATCTTACCTCCAAAGCTTCCATGGTGGTGAAGCTGGCAATGGCAAATCCATCAATTAAATCCTCTTCCTGGGAACTGGATTCCCGCCTCCGCCGCCTCGGAGGTCTGGCATTTCTGCCTGCAGAAGCCTGGCTCTTGGGAAGCAGACCACTTTGGCTGGTGTTCTCTTTGCCAGGACTGGTTTCCCTTTCGGAGGTCGAGGAGGGGCTTTGGTGAAGTCTATCCCTGCCGTTGGGGTCTCTGCGCCTCACCCGATCCCTCTGGGACCGGGATTTCCTGCTTTGTCTGATCTTGCCATCCATTTCCAAAGCCAGTTAAGACCCCTTCAAAAAAAAAAAACACCCCACAATTCGTCTTAT
>JANHJO010008591.1:25208-36108 GCA_032468235.1 Pseudoxyrhopus heterurus | reverse complement strand
GGCAAATACCACCTCTGATTGGCCGACCACATAGCCACGCCCACCAAGCCACACCCACAGAACTGGTAGTAAAAAAATTTGAATCCCACCACTGCTGGTGACGTAACAAAGTGACCTCAGATTCATATTTTCAAAGCCGATTTTAAATTCACCAGTCAACAATCAAACCAAAAACAAATCAATATGTGAATAAGGAGAGTGTAGTCCTTCCGTTAGGGCTCAGATTTGGACAGCAAAAATCCAGACAATCGTCACTGAGCAGAAAAGTTCTCATTCCTAATCGCTGTCCAGATATTTGTGACGAAGATTTTTGCAGTCCTGGTGTAACTGTTTAATTTTACACGGAGAAGGTGAGCCAACTTTCAAAGAGCAGCTTACAAAATGTGAGTTTTCTTGCAGTAAAGTATGAAACAGAACTGCATTTTGCTATGGATGCAAAAATAACCATTCTACATATAGATTTTTAAAAGTATTTAAAAGAGAAATCTTTCTCAGTTGTGAGATAGCCTGGAGTGGAAAATTAGTTTATTATTTCTAGTGGATAACAGCAAGAACAATTGAAAAGCTTTAGACAGAATTTCAAAGCAGGGCAACTAATGATCCTCTAATGTCATGTGCCAAATTCTTTTTTGTTTTGGAGCTCAGTAGCTCTCTAGTAGCTTCAGCAATTCTATTATCAGAAACCGGAGCCTCATCTATATATATAAAATTGGATGGGTGGGTATGTATGTGTGTATGTTCCAGCATAACTCTGGAATGGCTCAAGCAATTTCAACCAAACTTGGTACACAGATGACTTACCCTCTGGGAACAAATACTGTAGGGGTAAGACACCCCTAATACCCCTCACGTGGGTGCCCTAAAAATAGTGGAGATGCCATGGTGACGGCTTCACAGTACTCCACAAGGGGGCTCCTTCTGACTTGCGACGCTGTGTGAGAGAGCAGCGCAAGGCCCAACTAAAGAATAAGAAACATAGAGCTACTACATTAGAACTTCACAGACAGTACAACAGCGTGAGTCCCGACTACAAGATTTTCCTGTCTTAATACAGCATTGCGATAAATAAATACCCGGACAATGCCGGGTTATTGGCTAGTTATAACTAAAGAATTAGATGTGATGTGTGCAAAGAGGATGTAGTAATAGCACTTAGACTTTTATACTGCTTCACAGCCCTCTCTAAGTGGTGTAGAGAGTGAACCTATTGCTCCCAACAATTTGGGTCCTCATTTTACCCACCTCGGAAGGATGAGCCAACCTTGAGCCTGGTGAGATTCGAACTGCCAAACTGCAGGCAGCCAGTAGAAGTAGCCTGCAGTACTGCACTCTAACCACTGCGCCACCGCGGCTCACGTCACAGTCATTTACTTGTTTCCTATCTATTTAAATAATTTACATGGCTGCCCACCTCACCACCATCTTCCTGGACAGTTGACAATGAATCAAGAATGAGATTACAATTTTTTAAAAAATCAATGTATCTTGTGCCAAGAGGCCAAATAGATCATTCCAACTTATGATCAATAATAATCACAAAGGAAAAGACGAACCAACTAACTCCCCTATCATCCTAGCCCAAAAGCATGAGGGAACAATCAAGTCTTCATCATGACCAGTTGGATGAAAGCCATCCAGATCTCCAGCTACCTTCCCTTTGTATACTGGTCTCTCTAGTGCCAATAAGATTGCATTGAAGGGATATGGAGCTTGACCATCCTGTGGGTCAAGGAGAAACAGTCAGAGTGATCCCACAAATAATTTGGCCCTAGTCCATACAAGGCTTTATGGTAATAGCTTAAACTACCCTTGGAAACTAGATAGAAGTGTAGTGTAGATTCCTCTTGTGGTCCTGTATGAGTGTTTTAAAGATGAATTAAATGTACTGTTATATGAGTACTTCCAAATCTACAGAATAAATGTTCTTGAGATCTCCTGACATTCTATTGTCCTTATGGAGCGTTGATCTGCTGGTTCCAGGGGGTATCCCAGACCTCTTCTGGAAAGCTAGATTGATGTGGTCTAAAGGAGAAGTAGCCCAAGGTCTTTCCCAAATATTATGCCTTAAAATGGTTTTGCAGATAACTAGATTTATAAAGCGTATCTTGTGTCATCTTAAAGATAAGTGTGTATATTATGCTAATATGACTCATCAAATATCTTGACATCTATCACAATTATTGCCTTTGCCCTTTTTTTTTTGTTTCAGGTTTACAAAGCTACAGGAGAGGAATTTCTGAAAATTGCTGGTGGTAAGATCTTTAGGGGGGGAACCTCTATTAAGCATGTGATTGAAACTGTACTGCGAGAAGGTGCTTTTAAGTTGCTATGAGAAATAATATAAAACCTGACATATCAAAATTTATTTTTGGTTCCTCAACATGAACATCACCAGATTTGGGGTGGAGGGTGGTATATAAGTCTCATAATTGTAGCTATAAATAGTTCGGCGTTTCAACTGTTTCAGAGAGGGAGAAGGTTGTTCCAAACAGACCGGCACCAGGAGACCAAATGTTTGATAATGTCTTTGTTGGCATGACATAACAAACTAGCTAACTGTACTTTAGCTCACTATGCTGTACAAACTCAGATTCTGTGTTTAATTTCTGTCTGACAGGTGTACCCACCCAGAAAATCGACTTAATTTTACAAGCTAACCACAGTTGGGTGCCTTGTTTATTTGTTTACTAGATTATATCTTGTCTTGGTTTTGTACAACCCATAATAGCACACGTATTGCTCATTCTAATTACCCCATAACATCAACCTTGGAGATGGATTGGGTGGGAGGACCGGCCCAAAGTCACACAACCAGCTTCTGTGCCTCGGGGAGGGGCTAGAACTCCCAGCCACCCATTTCCTCATCCAGCACTTTCATCATTATACCAAAACCTAGAACTAGAAAGAATTTTCAATTTCAAATTTAAATTTACAAGGGTTTCTCTCTGAGGGTTAAGTATAAGACGTACACTTCCCTGTCCTTAATGGTCACCTCTTCTGCCTAGGCACCTCCAATGAAGTTGCCCAGTTCCTCTCCAAGGAGAACCAAGTCATCATCCGGATGCGGGGTCTCCCTTTCACGGCAACGCCCGAGGATGTGCTGGGCTTCTTGGGGCCCGAGTGTCCCGTCACCGGAGGCAAGGAGGGCCTCCTCTTTGTCAAGTACCCAGATGGTCGGCCAACTGGAGATGCATTTGTGCTATTTGCTTGTGAAGATTATGCACAGAATGCCCTTAAGAAACACAAGGAGATATTGGGCAAACGCTACATCGAACTCTTCAGAAGCACAGCAGCTGAAGTCCAGCAGGTTGGAGCAAATATTGTATTCTGGGCATTTGGGTCTGTTTCACCTTCTTTTCATTGGGCCTTCTTGGGTTTAAGAGACACAGGCAACTGGTGCAGAGATCCAGGAGGAATGAGAGTCATTTAATCCTAGAATGGGACACAAACAATCTTTGGAAGTTATCCCCTGATGTTCAGGGCAACAAAATGAGTTGGATGATTTTTCTTAACTTTTCCAGTGGGAAAATCAGCCCCAGTAGGAAGACCAGACCATGAAATCAGCTCCACAGAAAAACTAACACTCCTTCTATTGAGATTAGCTATAATAAGAGAATCTGACATCTGATTATGCTGTATTGTACCTCCTCTTCCTCCTATTTAAAATACAGTGATAGGAAGACAGCTGCCTGAGCCACTTCTGAACATTATCTCAGAGTTCCAGATTCAAAAGATGTTCCATCCCTTTTGCTTTGGTAACAGTTCCTACATATTTTTAGCAAGATCATCTGCCGTACTTTCCAGAGGGGGGGAAATTCTGCCCCAGTTTATTAAGGGCAAAAACCTTTCCCCTTCCTATCGCCAGGAGGAATTCCTCATGATGTCTTCACTAAGTCATCAAATATAGTTTCCAAGCCAGAATTGCTAGATGGACCCATTGCAGTAATCCATACACACAATATCACGGCTTAGCGTGATAATGAGACCTCACCATTTTGTTAGGATTCTTTCTGGCCATGCTTTTTGCAAAATACTTCAAGTAAAGGAAATCATTTGATTCCATTGTGTTGATTCCATATAGGGAATGTAATCAACCCAGAGAGGGCCAATTAGGGACCCTTCCCCATTTACAGGCTAGCAAATTAGTCTTCTCGGAAGAGAAGAGAGGACAATCGAGGCTGAATTCCAGAGAGGCAGTCGCCTTCACCTGTTCCAACAAAAACACAAGCAAGGATCCCTTGGCACCCCCTTAAGCCCCTGGTTGGTTCCTCGGGGAAACAGCCCTTCTAGGCAGACTGAAGGAAGATTGACCAGGTGGTCTATAATCAACTTTAGGACAATAGTGTCTCTACAGCTGGCTGGTCTCCAGCTACTTCTCTCTGGTGGTTGTCCGTTGGGCAGAGCCCAAGAGGGACTTGCTAGAAATATTACCAGTGAGATTTGAAAAGCCAGGAGTTAGTGTTTGTGTAGATTTCTCTGAGCTTCTTACTTTAGCCAGATGGAGGCTTTTCTTTGTGTTACGAAGAGGATGAATCTGGATGGGTTTATGATACAGACGGAGGCTTTTCTGGATCAGCTTGAAGTAAGGGCAAAGGGATGGTCTTTAAGGAACGACCACATTCGCATGGGCTTGCCTTAATAGTCCAGGCATGAATTTTTTAGCTGTGGGTCACTCATTAAACTAACCCAAGAGCCTTGAGGGGACACCACATTGCAGTCTACAAAGGCTTGTTTGTTGTTTTATTAAATTTATATCCTGCCCATCTTGCTGTTTGGGGTGGTTTCTGACCACAATTTCTGCAACGGCATGGTTTCCTGCCATTTTAATATGAAAAAGAGATGACAGACTTAGGGTGAGCCCAATAATAAGCCTACAGCTACAAAACAAAAGAACACACAGAGACACACACAGAGACACACACACACAATCAATCAACCACTTGAGTGACGAAACCCCACATGTTTTGTCCTTCCCAGAACGTTGCAAGTCCTCAGCCCGCCCCCCCAAAGAACAATGCAAGCTGATGCAAGCCTCACCTCATATTAATCCAGAAATAAAGTGCTCTGATGAGAGATATGAACCATGTTTTGTGGGATTGCTGCAGTAGGGGGGGAGAGTGGAGGAAAGAGGGCCTGGCTTTTTTCATAGCTTCAGCTTGCAATATCCTGGCAAGATACCCTACCCCTCAAGCTATCTTTTGCACTGGATACAAGGATGGGTTATGCAAATAGGGGCAGGAGGAGAAATCTGCCAGAAAATAATTGAGTGGTACAATTCCTTACACTTTCCTGCCTCTTTTCTTAGTGATCCATCTGTGAGAAGTAGCTCGGGATCCGGCCCTCTGTTTTATTTTTATCATTCCTGCCCAATACCTAACAAGGAATTCTCCACCAGGGTTAATCAGTGTTTAAAGCTCTTCTCTCTCCCTTCTGGGTTAAGAATTCAGTGTAGGCCAGACAGCTAGCCCATTTGGAAGTATTTTGCTGAGGAAAGCTGATCTGCTGTCTTCTTCAGCAATTAAACAATTATAGAACCAGTTCAGCTTAATGAAGCAAAGATCAGAGGGAACCTTTTCACCTTGCATGCGCTGCAGTTTTTGAGACGGCTGTCTGGATTAGCCATTACCTGCATTTGTTTCGGCTGGACCAGTTTATCCTGGTTGCCCTGAACTGGCTTGCTATAGTGGATGCATTGGGGAAGGGCTGAATTCTTTAAGCTGAATTCAGGATGTAGTTTGATACCTTGATCTGTTAGAAAATGGTAAATATGATTTTGCGATTCGGGCAAAAGCGGAACAGTGATTAATGGGAAATTTGAGCAAGGAGGGAAGAGAGGTACGTATTGGTAAAGGATGTGTTCACCCTGCTACCTTCAGAATAGAAAAGAGAACAGCTTGGGGAAAAATGACAAAACATTAATTCTAAATAGGTAAGTGATGTGAATTTGGGTAGAAACCTTGCATTCACACACACATGCCGTAAAGGTAAAGATTCCCTTCACACATACTGTACATGCTAGTCGTTCCTGACTCTAGGGGGCGGTGCTCATCTCCGTTTCAAAGCTGAAGAACCAGCGCTGTCCGAAGACGTCTCCGTGGTCATGTGGCCAGCATGACTAAATGCCCAAGGCGCACGGAACGCTGTTACCTTCCCACCAAAGGTGGTCCCTATTTTTCTACTTGTATTTTTACATGCTTTGGAACTGCTAGGTTGGCAGAAGCTGGGACAAGTAATGGGAGCTCACTCCGTTACGCGGCGCTAGGGATTCGAACCACCGAACTACCGACCTTTCTGATCGACAAACTCAGCGTCTTAGCCATTGAGCCACCGCAAATTAAGGATTTTGAGAATGGCTGTCCTAATCCAATACCAACTTCATGTCCATCTCAACAAATCATGGAACTGGGACATTTTTCCTATTTCAGCTCCTATTTCTGGCAAGGTGAGCTTTGCCAGATTCTTAAAAGGAAGTATTTGAGGGGATCAAACCTTAAGGCCAGGAGGTATTCTGTTCCCCATTCTTAGCATGGCCAAGAGCAAAAAGTTTAAATAAATTGCAACAGAGAACTTCAAGCTTTATTTATTTAAATTTCCATTCGTGACCCTTTGAGAGCAGTGTCTTTAATTAGCAATCATTTTTAATTTGCCCGACTTTGATTTAATTGAATGTGAGAGCATGCTTGACTCTGCATTTAGGTCAGATTGGTGAGTAGCATTAAATCCAATTCATTATTGCTGAATTCAGTTTTTCTCCTTGATATTAAAAAGAGTCAAATCCAAGCTCAATCTTCTCCTCTGCCATGCTTACTCTTAAATTGATGTGATACTTAAAGCTATTAACAATACAATATTTCAATTTTGGTGTGATGTTTTACAGGGCACTACTATGCAAGTCTACTCAAAATAGATCTCAAAATGTTGTGTATATAAAATACATCAAGTTTTAATGATCTATGTTGGGAATTCTTCTCTAGTACAAGCTTCTGATTCATCAGAAGTTCCTTAAGATGTTCCTTGAGCATCTTCAAATATTGGCCACATTGGTTGGAGCTGCTGAGACTTTTAGCTTAGAATTATCTAGTGGACAAAGTTCCTTCTCCTTGAATGTGAAGAATGATGCAGAGAGATGAAAGTCAAAATCTGTATGTCTATGGAGATTCTCAGTCATCCAGGTCATGGTTGTCCCAAAGATGCTTTTTCAAGAGGCAACTGGATTTCCTAGTTTTTCTTTGAAGACATTTCACTTCTGCTGAAGAAGCTTCTTGGATGAGAAGAGAAACGTCTTTAAAAAAAACCCAGAAAGTTCAGTTGCCTCTTGAAAAAGCACCTTAGGGTCAACATCTCTATGTTCCTAGGTTCTAGAATTCCACAAGAATGTTCTTCTGTGCTACCTATCAAGGAATTGCAGTAATACTTAACGAAGTAAGCTGACCGTATTATAGGCTTTCAATAATGGTCAGTCTTAACTGGTAGACCAGAGAGGAAACATGACCAGATAAGCTAATTCTATTTTATTGTAAAGCTACATTAGCAGAATCTTGAAGAACAATTCTCCCCCATCTCCTTTACAGCCTGAGAAACTGGGGACGATCTCTTCTGGGTCTCTTATCCCACCCATTTTATAGCTGTGGACTATGCTGTCTCTTATCTGTCTATTGCCTTGGTAGTGTCTCTTCACCCTGTCTCCAAGATCTCTCCTCCAAACCATTACAGTAATGAATAACATTGCTGGACATCTTCACTTTCTAACACCATTCTTGAAAGATCAATCAACAATCCAACTGTGTCTGCCCCAAAGTCCTATACTAGTGATAGATTCTACACAATTCAGTTGGAAGAGTAGATTCCACACAATTCAGTTGGAAGGGAAGATTCTACACAATTCAGTTGGAAGGGAAGATTCTACACAATTCAGTTGGAAGGAAAGATTCTACACAATTCAGTTGGAAGGGAAGATTCCGCACAATTCAGGTGGAAGGGAAGATTCCGCACAATTCAGGTGGAAGGAAAGATTCTACAAAATTCAGTTGGAAGAGAAGATTCTACAAAATTCAGTTGGAAGGGAAGATTCTGCACATAGATTTGGGTACAAATCCTCTAAATTCAAGAATACAATATTTCTCTACTCGGTTCAGAACCCCATCTTTATTACCGGTATTATTTTACATACAACAGGGAATGTCAACTTATTTTTAGTAGAAAGAAAATACTGAATTCAGCCATTTCTCCATTGCATTTTTGCAAGTGGAACAGAAGAGGTGCTACATTCTTGCCCTACTAGCAATTGCGTGTTCACAAGAGCCTTTTTTTGACATAAAATGTCAAAATGCTGCTTTCTCAGGGTGGACCTCCAGGTCATAAAGCTGTTGAGAGATGGCAGTCTCTTGAACTCTGATTCCCCACTTTTTCCCCTGGATGTAAAATTAATGGTAATTCAATTAACCAACAAAACAAACTCCTTTTGGGGACGTTGAGAAGAATTTGCTTTATTGCACCAAATGTGAAGCCTTGTTCAGCTCCAAAGGCAACTGTGTGTATTTAGCAGTGCAATAAACGTGCCAGAAAATGAATTATATATAAACCCTGAACTCGTAGTCGGAGAGTTTAAGCTACTATGCTAATCTTTTCCCAGTATATACTCTCCAGAGAAGTGGTGCTAAACACTGAAGTGCATGCAATTCAATGTATGTTTAACTTGGGAGTAAGATTTGGTTGAGCAAGAGATATTCTCAGAAAAGGAGGCATGAAATGGAAGTCAAATCTGGCTGCTAATGCTATTCTTTCTGCCTCAAAGGCCTTTGAAATTGGTTCAGACAACACATGGAAGTTCTGTTTTCAGTCTTAACTTGATGTGGGATAACAGTTCCTTATTTGTGTCAGAAGCACCTTCAAATTACAGACGTATAACCTTCAATACTAAACAGAGAAAATAGTCGTAAAAATATAGCATGTGTAAAAGGTAGGTAAAATAAATAAGATTAAAACTGGAACATCAATCAGAATAGAGTCGGAAGGGATCTTGGAGGTCTTCTAGTCCAACCCCCTGCTCAAGCAGAGACCCTTTACCATTTCAGACAGGTGGCTGTCCAGTCTTTTCTTAAAAGCCTCCAGTGATGAAGCACCCACAACTTCTGGTGGCAAGCTGTACCACTGGTTAATTATTCTCACTGTTAGGAAATTTCTCCTTAATTCCAGGTTGCTTCTCTCCTTGATTAGTTTCCATCTATTCCTTCTTGTCCTGCCTTTAGGTGCTTTGGTGCATTTCATTAAAGAGTTAAAGAGTTAAAAAAAAATATCCAACTTTTCCAAGTTTCTCAACAATTCAGTTGGAAGGGAAGATTCTACAAAATTCAGTTGGAAGGGAAGATTCTGCACAATTCAGTTGGAAGGGAAGATTCTACAAAATTCAGTTGGAAGGGAAGATTCTGCACAATTCAGATGGAAAGATTCTACAAAATTCAGTTGGTAGGGAAGATTCTGCACAATCTGCAGAAAGTCTTGGAAGTCTTAGTACCACCATGTAAATCTGGGTGGCCCGCTGTCTCATACCAATTGACCTGAGAGTCAATCCCCTTTGGATTCAGTGGGATTCCTATGTTGACATGTAAAGGTCAGTAAAGTTAATCCACAGCTAAAGCTTCTATGCTACCTGAAAACTAGAGATATTCTTTAGTCCTTGTTCTCGTATTCCAAGGCATGTCGCACCAAAACCAAAACCCACACACTTTCAAGCACACACACTTTACTATCAGTTCTATGCAACCTCACATCCTTAGATCCGTTAAAACCAGCAGACATTTCCCTCTCCCCCTTCCCCCAAACTCCTGGGAGATGATGATAAAGAGAGCTAATTAGCCCCTGTTCAAACAGTGGTTTTGTACAATTCGATATTGGACAGAGTTCAGGGTGAATAGCTAAATGGCATGAAAGCGGGTGAAAAAAATAATAATAATCCCTGGGGCCAGAGCAAATTATAGTCAGTAATTTCTCAGCTTCTGTTGACTTTGCCCTGCTCCCTGCCCTGTTCAAATACTCTTTCCCCCCCCAGCTAATTTCTGCACCCATCTCCAAATCTCTACGGTTTCTCAAACCAAAAAGGGGAGGAAAAAGGCATGTTTGAGTTTGATGGAGACATAACTTCCCCCATTAGCTGACAGAGATACAAAACAGCTGGAAATTGAACAGTGGCTGGCTATCTAATGTTTATTTTGTCCCAGCCTGGAAAATTTCCAGTTTATTTCTCCCATGGAAAAGGGTTGGCACTTAACAGGGCATTTGGTTTTCTTAGGTTGAGGGCACCGATGGGTTGAAATGTAATTATATTTGAAGTTGAAATGTAATTATAATAAAATGTGATTAATTATGGAATGAACAGGAAGGTTTCCAAGGCTTTTTTTTTTGTAGCCTTGCCATGTGATAAAATGATGTTTTTCTGCCATGCAAAATTCACAGGGCTGCATCCTCGGTTTCTTTTCCGAGAGTTTTGGCAATATTGGAAACCGCTTTTGTTCTGCTGGGAGGTAGTCCAAGCATTCCAAATGAGTTGTATTTTTAGAACTAAGCTGAGCAAGGGAAAATAACCCAATACTTCATAAGATAAAGGATGCCACAATAACAGGGGAGAAAAAAAAAGTATAAAATGTCACTGTCAGAATTTAGGATGGATAAATCTTTACCACACTGGCTTAAATTTATTTCGGTCAGCTTCTGGATCCATTTTAAAGATTTTTTTCTTTTTTTGGCAATATCTCGTAGAGAAAAAGATACATTTTGGTACAAGATAGGAAGCCCCGGGCATATGAATTACGAGAGGTTGCCCCAAATATAACAACAGCCCTGCCTGGGCTGCTTGAGGCAGTAGCCGGGTTGGCAGTGGAGTTCCCCAGGCTGATGGTTCTGG
>JANHJO010008588.1:22370-34099 GCA_032468235.1 Pseudoxyrhopus heterurus | reverse complement strand
GGAATTTTGTTAATTCCTTCTCATCATTAGTGATGGTAGGTGCCTGGGTTGGTTCATGGTGGTTAAGCCACTTCTGATCCAAAGCCGGTAATCCCATAACCATAGTAACTGCACTGGTTAGCTGTCCAGGCCCAGCCACGGCAGCCTAACTGCCTGTTTGGTAGCAGAAAGGCAGGGTCAGGAATGGGCGGGGAAGCAGCCTAACTGCCTGTTTGGTAGCAGAAAGGCAGGGTCAGGAATGAAGGGGAAGCAGCCTAACTAACTACTACTACTACTACTACTACTACTACTACTACTACTACTACTACTATTATTATTATTATTATTTACCATGTTTATTATTATTTACCTACTCAGAAAGTAAGTCCTGGCTTGATTTTTACATGTGTGCCCAATATAAGCCCCCAAATAAGCCCTAATTAAGGTCCCACCCACTCCAGGGTGCACGGATAAAAATTAAGCTAGGGTGGGGATGGTCGGGTAGAGCAGTCCTACCACTTATATTTGGATAGTTGTAGCCAGGCCTCACACACCTCGGCCAATTTTTTCTGTAGCCAGCAAGGCTTTCCTGAAGGCCTCTCTAGCCAATAACTGTTATCGGCTAGAGAGGCCTTCAGGAAAGCGTTGTTTTCCTTGCCAGCCGAAGAAGTTCCTGAAGGCCTCTGACAGCAAAAAGGAGGTCGGGGGTGAGCGTGCAAATGAAGTGAGTCAGTGGCTGACACCCCCTCAGAAAATAAGACGTGGTGCCTTTTTTGATGGCAAAAAAAAAAAAAAGACATGGTCTTGTTTTTGGGGAAACACAGTATTTTTATTATGATTATTATTATTATTCCATTCAATCATGTCTAATTCTGAGAGACTGCCTAGACAAGTCCCCACAGTTTTCTTGGCAAGGTTTTTCAGGAGTTTGCCATTGTCTCCATAATAGGCTAAAAGAAAGCAACTGACCCAATATCAATCATCTGGCTTTTGTACCCAAGTTGGGTCTAGAAGTCATGGCCTCCTGATGCCTTCAACACTGCATCAAACAAAAACACAAAGGTTACAAACAAGCAGGAAAGTTTAGTAGAGTGTAGAAAGTGTCCTGCTGTGTCATCCTATCTAATTAACATCATCAGTGCTAGACATCATCATAGTAACATCATTAGACTAGCACTGATGATGTTATCTAGTTTGTATAATGAAATGTCTACAAAGAAACAACCAAGTTCAGAGAGCACCGAGAACCTCTCACTCTCAGTGGGAAATCCAGCAGAAAATTGAAAGTCACTCCTGCTCCTCCTGCTTTTTTGCCCTCAAATATTCATTCTATTTCTTTGTTTAGGTAATGAAATACTCTGAAATGATAACCCAATAGGTCACAGATTCTCTAGTGTGGGGGTCGGCAACACATGGCCTTGGGGCCGCATGTAGCCCTTTGGGCCCTCTGCTGAGGTTCTGTGTCCCATCACTGGCTGGCCCTGCCCCTCCCTCTCCCCCTCCCCCACCTGGCCTGAGAAGGTAAGGGCGACGGTGGAAGATAGAGAAGCCTTTTCTTTTTTCTCTGGAAATCCATGCTTGCTGAGGAACAAGCAAGGAGCCACAGCGGAGGCTCCCCTCTTCCTCCACTTCCTCCTCCTCCTCCTCCTCCTCCCCCCCACTCCTTCTCCCATCATGTGCCCCTCACTGGCTGTGGGGCGTCTGGGAGACCTTCCTCAAGCAAGTGGCTGGGCTCGGCCTAAAGCGCAGCAAAGGGGCACATGGGGTGGGTAGCTGCTCGCTTGAGGAAGGTCTCCTCAAGCATGCACACCCTCCATGCTGCCCCACAGCCCTAGTCGTGAGAGGAAGAGGAGTGGGGGAGGAGGAGCAGGGAAGCCTCTGCTGTGGCTCCTTGCTTGTTCCTCAGCAAGCACAGATTTCCAGAGAGAAGAAAGAAAAGGAATAGTGAACAGTCCCAGGGAGAACTCTCCAGTTTGGCCCAGCCTTGGCTTTCTGAGAGAGAGACACACACAGAGACAGAGATAGAGATAAAGAGAGAGAGAAAGATAAACACACAGAGAGAGACAGAGAGAGCATGCACGTGCACGCACACACACACACACACACACAGAGGGAGAGGGAGAGAAGGGTTTCTCTGCCCTCATGTGAATGGGTGGAAGTAAATGACATTGAGTTGGCCATGCCCACCCAGGTTTTGTGGCACCCTGTGGATTTTTTTCTATGGGAAATGGGTCCAAATGGCTCTTTGAATGTTTAAGGTTGCCGACCCCTGCTCTAGTGCTTTCTATATTTGTCATACTGAGTTCCATGTACATAAACACACTTTATGTTTTTCAAACAGTAACTGAGAACACACTCCGAAACAGACCTTTTTTTAAAAAAAATATATGCAATTTTTAAAGATGTTTGTGACTACTTTGGAGAAATTAGCAATGTCCATAAGCTGAATAAGAAAATATACAAATAGCATTCCAGTAGTCAAGCACTGGGGCTCTGTCTCTTACACATTTTGTACCACAAACAAGCAAATGAATAAAGCCTTAAGTTTTTCAAGACTCTGAGCATAAGACTCAGCTGCCAAGAATGAGTTAATCAAAGATACAGTTGGTGTATTTTTTCTTTTAAAATATTCCAAACAAGTATATTATTTAGTTATGAAAAAGTATATTAATTTATTTACTTAGGTTTTCCCAAGAATCCTGTCAGGATAGAGGACATTTATTATTTATTATTTCTCTGCTATGCCTGTTGCCTCTGATAGTGAAAATCATTCCAAGCAGAAGGAAATAAATAAATAAGAGCCAACTGATTAGGAAGGATGGAAGGAAGCAACCGAAAAGGACCCTTTGATAGCTTGCTGAAGGGTCAGCAACTATAATTTGCAACTCCCCTGCTTCTCTAGTTAATTTTCTTCTCATTTTCTCCCTTTTAGTTTCTGTCTAGGAGAAGGTTATATTTTTATATAATTACTAAAAGCAAACCTTTCTTTGGCAGCATCAGCAATGATTAATCATAGATTTTTATTACAACAGGGATGACTATTCTTTCTTTTTTTAGCATCTTCATATGCATGCATGTGTTGTGTGTGCACTTGAAATATATATATATATGTGTGTGTGTGTGTGTGTGTTGTGTGTGTGTGTGTGTGTGTGTGTGTGTGTGTATCTTCCAGCATAACTCTGGAACGCCTAGAGAAATTTCAACCAAACTTGGTACACAGATGACTTATTCTCTGGAAACAAATATTGTGAGGGTAAGATACCCCTAACACCCCTCGGGCTGTATGTTCTGACTGCTTGGGATGTGTGTTCTGTGAAGATACAGCCTACAGCGCAGTGGAGTTGCCATGGTAATGACTTCACAGTACTCCACAGGGGGGTGTTTGTAACGGGGCCTGCACCACTATGAGACCGACATAGCGTACTTCATGCAGATCACATATGAGACAACATTTCTTGATGCTTCTGGGGGCACAGTGAAAACATTTTTAACTAATTTAATTGTTGCCAAAATCAGGGCTCAGGGAGAAGTTGCTCTTGCCATCGCTTCTTCAGGAATTGTTGAGATGTTAATGGAAGGAGGGAGGACAGCCAATTCTGCACTTATGTTGCCACTTTACATCGCCATTCCTGTCTAATACAGGTTTGGGATAATACCTGGGCAATGCCAGGTTATCAGCTAATTCTCTATAGAAAGAGAAACAGAAAAAGGAAAACCACTAATTTTATCTCAATATGGAGAGAGGAGAAGGTCTGCATAAACAGATTTAAATTGTTTGGAGGCATTTTTTACATCTCTTTCCTATTTGGTGAAAGATGTACAGTTCTTGTGAAACTCAAAGGCTGACTAAAGATCAGAAAAGAATATCTGGGGTATGAAGGAAAGGAGAAAGATAAACACTGCTCAAAAAAATATACATCGCCATCTTCCAAATTTTAAATGCTGAGTGAGTTACTTTCATCATTAAAAGAGAGAGAGAGAGAGAGAAGAGAGAAGAGAGAAGGGAAAGGGGAAAAGTAAAAATGTGTATTTGTGATTTTTTTTTTAAGGGCAAGAAAGACTGCAGCATCAAGGATCAGCCAGGAGTTGAGGTTTAGGCATTTTTGGCAATAGATTTTTTGGTTATGACTCTTTGCCATGCCCTTTAAATCAAAACAAAATGTCAATAGCCAAGATGGTCTACTTGTACATCCAAAATGGTAACTAGTGATTAGTGGGCGATTCAGTGCTTTCACTCATGGAGTGCATATATTTCAAAAGAACCGCAAGACATAAAAAATGCTGAATGTGATCATCAACCATAAACCTGATCTTTCAGCTCTTTCTGCTACAAGTGGTCCCCTGCTGTGAACCTGAAGCCCATGGAATATCTTGTGGAAATTAAGATTGTTGTCAGGAGTCAGGATGACAAGTGGGATGACAGTCAAACCCAGTTCTCTATTACTTGACCACATTTCCAAAGATTGTGGATTTGATCAATCCAAGTCTGGGATAAGCATCTCTGAGCTGTTAAAAAAAACCTGGCTCACCAAACAGAGGAAATTAAAACTAAAATAGTCCTGGCATAACATTTTTAGGATTGTAGGGAAAATATTCATGCTGCATGATCCACTTTAAGAATGATCTGAACTGAATTTGGAGTGACTGTAATGGGTTAATTAATGCATTTAATCAACTAAATACTGAATTGTGGGTTAATATCCCTTCTCCCTTACATATTCCATTAATCTAGAAGTCTGAAAAGGACCAAAATCTCTTCCATGAGATTAACTCTATCTCCTTTGCAACAGATTCAGTAACAAAAGGAAATGTGAAGCTCATTTTTCCTTCCTGTTTAATCTAGAACACGGGTGTCAAACTTGCAGCATCAAGTTGCCATCACATGATGTTTCATGATGCTTTTCCCATTTACGGAGCTGGGGTGGGCGTGGCCTGTGCAGGATGCATCTGGCCTGTGGACTGCTAGTTTGACACCTATGATTTAGATAGTACGTGGTTTAAGCATTCATATCAAACAACTGTAGCATCACTTCTAATAGGCAACAGAAATACTCAGTGAAAACATTTCCTATATTTGGATGTCCCATAATATTCATGAATTTTATATTTCCTCTGTGTTAATATAATAGTCTATATTCTAGAACATTATAGAAATTAAAATATTAGCCAGTTAAAATTGTCCCCTTCCTTCAGCCTTTTCTAAAAGTTGTCTTCACCAAGAATTTATGTTTAATTACCTATGGTATAATCAGAAATAATTTTGCCTTATCATAAAAATGGGCAAAACTGTGGTTTCCCAGATGCTGTTGATTATCAGCATGTCTTAAGCCAGTCTCTGCTGGAGGGAACTAGTTGAAGGATTTGGAGTCTCATAATATCTGAAAACCCCCAGCTTCCACATCTTTAATAATGAAAATCTTTCCACTCAAGTAATTTGGAACATATAAATGTTCTTAATGCCGCCTACCTCCCTGGATAATCTCCTATTAACAATTTTTCAGCAAGAATGGAAGAGGGCTGAGGACTGGATGACCTGTTCAGTGATCAGAGTCATCACTGATTACACTTCAGTGGCTTGGATCCAAATGGGGCATTTCAGTTGTAGAAATTAGGTGAGCTTGGATGTAAACTATTCTTCTGTTTAAGGATACTCAGCCCCTCCCCACCATATTTTATATTTTGCTGGGAAATAAAGCAGCTGAACCTTGTCTTATAGATATATAGATGTGGATTTTTTTTTTTGGTCTAAGAAAGAGTTTTGGCTATGGTAGCATTTTAATACAGCATAAGTGGAACATGACTTTATAAATATATAAAATTAATGAAGTATAATTGTAATTAAAATATAATTGAATCCTGTTTAGTTTTTGTCCATGTCCATCCACTATTTAGACAGACTCACACCATACATCTTTAAATCCAGCAAAGGTAGTTCAACTGTGATCTACTTGAACATGCAAACACAATAAAAGACACATGGACATTGGCAAGGGAACCATTTTACAACCAATTTCCCACCCTTTCATTAAAAAAAGTCTAAAAATGAAAATGCCAATGGCTTTTCAAGTAGTGATATTAACATAAAAGAGTACAAATGGCATGTATATAGACAAACTGACAAAATTGTCACTTTGACTTATTGGATGCTGGCTAAGAATTCCGTCTATTTTAAAATGTTCCCATTTGAATTGAAAATAATTTGAGGTACTATGGATCCTTGTTTACAGTTTTTCCTTTCTATTATAAAAATAATTCATACTCTTGACTGCAATTCATCACATCAAGAAAAATGAAATACATGGGATCTTACCATTCCATATGATTTGCAGCTGCTCTGCTAGTAATGGAAAAGTCTAAATAAAGTGAATCTGCTGGCAAAAGCTGTGCTTTGGCGAGAAGCTGGTTAAAAGTGTTTCCATTCTTTTGTTTTTTTTTCCTTATTTGAAATAGTTATTGATAAGCTGCCTGGGTAAACTATAGGGCAAAGACATAGGAAACTATAAATATCTTTGTTCAAATACAAACAGACTCCGCCACAGCCATGAAATGTGAAATCCGTCACCGCCATAGAAATCATTTTCTATGATTTAATTGTCTCATACCCTTCTGCTCCAGAGAATGAAGATTGTACTGCTATTATGATAGATTAATCTTCATTTCACTGCATTCAAATTCAGCTTGGTTAATCAATGCTTCTGTGTGATAAAAGAAGAACTTCAGACATCCTGTCTACAGTTGTCTCTTTTCCATTAACTATATATTAATGGAGGAGACTTTTAAAAGTTATAGGCATATATCATCAGATGAGATGTCAGAATCAGCCAAATTAGACAATAATCAATGCCAAGTAATTGATGGCACTTTTGCGTAAAATTACAGTGCACAGCAAAAGAGTAATTTTTAAAATTAGAAGAGCAAAGAGGACACAGAGATATTAAATGATGAACAGAAATGATGGCTTTGGGCATGAAACATCAATATGGGGGAAAGAACTGGGTTAATTGATGAAGAAGTGCATCTCATTTGCAAAGCTTTACTGGAAAAAAAAAGACTGCTGGGAAATGCCCCGGAGTTCACCTACAAGCAGCAACCAATTTTGGGAGGCTGAAGTTTGTTTGCTTGTTTGTTTATTCATGTCAGAAGAATCACAATTAATGCATACTATATGACATAAAATTTAAAATACAAAATACAAGATTAATATATGTACAAATTAAACAGATCTTTCCCAGGAACTAGCAACATTAATTGCATTTTGTCGCATTGCTATGAGGTCCTCAAATGTACACTAATCGGGACACAAAGGGCAGGTATACATATGTGTTGTTGTCTGCATGTCATCACAACCATAAAGGACAGAAGTTACCAGATAGTCCCATTAGAGGCTGAGGTGGTGGTAGGCAATACTGCTGCTAGATGGGGACACAAGGTATGCTATTTTGAGTAAAATGTGTGTATAGTCATTTACAGGTATAGTTAGATATAATTACTAGGATTTATTTACATTACATAAAAGGCAAATTATCCAGCAAAGTTCCCCTGTTCAACCACCCTTTTCTTCAAAGTTATGTTCACCCAAGAAATAGAAAGAATATTTGCATTATAGGTATGGCACACTTTGAAATTTTAATTGTTTCCAAAACTTATGTCTTCTGACCAAATAAGAAGAGTAAGAGTAACATTAGATGACTTTTTGTTCAGCATTATTCTCATGTATATATTCAATATGCACCAAGCAACTTTTTGCTTTCCAATTTTGTCCAGTTTTTCATTAAAGATTACCTATACAAAGAGGAGGCCGAGATTGGACAACAAAAAGAAATTAGGAAATAGACTAAAGACTATCGCAAAAGCTTGAACAAATAAAATGTCTTCAGTCGTACCATATAGTAGGCCTCGAAACTGGCCCTGCAAGTTTGGAAGTGTACTTTATTGAAATGGGTTGTAGTAACAGAACCTTAGTAGCCTGTCTATAATTTTTCTTCTTTCCCTTTTATGCCCCAATAGAATTAGAGTAGAGACAGTCTGAGTTTCTTCTGAATATTTTCTTTGTTTCTTGGCTTAAATCTTGTTTTTCTACATGTTTTGGTATCAGTCATTGCTTACTTTATCCAAGGTTATCTCTGTGGCTCTCTATGTAAGAGGATTAATTAACTGATTATGTTTTATAAACTTAGGTCTAAATTAACTTTAAGGACAAGGGTTATCCAATGGACATTGTACATATGGATTCTGTAATTGTTTCTGAAAAGTTCTTTACTGAAGACTCTTCAATGAACTTGGAAAGCATGGGATAACAAAAAAGATACACTTTTGTTTAAAAACTGGCTAAGGAATAAGAAGCAGAAATAAGGACTAAATGAATAATTTTCAAATCTCAGAAATATTTAAAGGGGGTTGCCCAGGAATCAATATTGGGAATATTATTTATTTATTTATTTATAAATAATCTGGTTTACTGGTAAGTGAATTAATTTCCACATTTAACTAGCAAAATTGAAAGTGGATTGCAAGAATTGCAAGGATAATTATGTAAGCACAGGTTTGGAGGTAAATATTTAGACAGCAACTGTATTCAATGTAGCAAATTAAACCATCCTGACCATCTGGCCTGTGCTTATTCAGCGGAGGAAAACCCACCATCTCCCTAGATATTTTTTTCCTAACATTTAGTCAAAATGCTATACTTTTACATCACAAGGTATTGGTTTTCATCTTATCATGTCAGATATTTGTTAAATCCTATCACTTTCCTTTTCTTTGGGTTACACATATCCAGATCAGGCAATCTCCCTTCATAGAAATTAGTTTCTGATGTCTTGATAATCCTCATTGCCATTCTCTGAAATGTTCCAATTTATTTGAATGGTTTTCTGTATATGGACACAGTATTTAAAGTGGAATCTGATCAACATAGAACAAAATGAAACTATTATTTCTTTTCATTTGGAATTGAGGTAACCAGAAAAAGTGTTTGCCTTTTCCTTTCAGTCATATCACTCTGCTGACTCATATTCAGTTTGCAATCAATTACTATTCCAAGAATTTACTTTAGAAGTACTATTATTGAGGACTTCCTGTGACGTCACGGATAGCGGAGCAAGGCAGGGATTAATCTCCTGGTCCAAAACTCCGTTTTTCACCTGCTGTGCTGCTTAAGGTGGGCAGTGTGTGTCTCAGAGCGACATACAAAGAAGAGGGGAAGTTGTACCGATCTCACGGGGGAAGCGCAAAACCTCCGTGCGGCCGGATTGAGCCCCCCCGGGGTGCCAGCAAGTGAAGAAGACGGCAGTGATGGCTGTCTCAGAGCCGTGACAGAGCAAAAGAAGGAAGCCGAAAGAAACAAAAGGACGATCAAACTAGAGACATTCTTTTCTGACTGAAGGTGGTAAATTCCCCCTGGGCTAAGCAATACAGTGACTCAGTGGTGGACTGGCGGCGAATATATAAGAGGAGTCAATTAGAACCGGCATTTGACTTTTACGATCGAAATAAACCGAAAGAGAAAGTGGTGTCTGCAGCGGAGCCGGAAAAGCCAAGTCTGGAGAAACATTGTGGAGATCGGAGTATTGGATAAGCAATCGGCTGGTGATAATTAAAGAAAGAAAGGAGGTGGCAGCAGAACTGTGGAAACTGATAGAGGACTTGCACGACGATCGGTGAGGAGACACTGAAGAAAGATAAGGACTTGGTTGGCGGCTCGGAGTGAAGCGGTGAGAAAGAGTGAGGGGCAGACCCGTTGAGAAACAGAAAGATTGGGAGAAAACTGAGGACTGGAGTTTATACCGGGATTGGACAAATGGGAATGATTTGGATTTGGAAGTGGCGGTGAGAAGGCAGTTGGAGGAAGCAAGCTGGAGACTTAGATAAATAGATTAGAGACTCTGATTTTTTTTCTCTTCTCTTTCCCTGCTACCGGAAATACGGAATAAGAGAGGAGGAGACAAAATGGAATGAACATAAATGTTGGACAGAACCTTTAACTATACCGTGATAAGAGTTCAACTTGGTGATACAACTCTATGGCATTACTGACTATATTGATTATACATTTTTGATGAATTGTCTAGTTGTTTAATAGTGGATATTAATTAATGAGGTGTTAATTAAGTGAATTCATTGCTTAATAGAGTAATTTACGATATAAAATAGAGGGTAATTGTAAGGGAAATTAGACATCAACTAATTAATGGTGTAACAGATTTAGTTTATTAAGGTTATTGAATAAGAGAATTAATTCATCTATTTATATATTAAAAATTACTGAGAAGAAGGGGTAAAAAGAAATAGAATTGTATGCTTCTCTGGAAGCAATTATCTTGTTTTTCAGAAAACATGAGCTTGACAATTACGAAAACAGCTAAAAAGACAGTACCAGTGAACTCTCCTATTGTGACTCCTCCCTTGGCGCGAAAATCTACAGAAATGTTAGTGGAAGAGAAAACCAGCTCGATGCAGACTATACAGCAGACGTTGCAAATAATCCAAGAAAATATGTCAAAGAATCAAGAACAGATCTCAAGGACCCTTGAGGATTTGAAAACTGAAATGGGTGATACAAGGGGAGAGATAAAAGATATGGCAGAAAAAATAAGTAATATACAGTCAGCCATAATGAAAAATGAACAACGAATTCTGATTATGGAGGAAAACTCGAAGAAAATGGAAAAGAGGATGGATAAGACTGAAAAATACGAGGAAGATCAACTTAGATTTAATAGAGTGATGGAAGAAGAGGTGATCCAGCTGGAGATGGAGCGCGCAGCCTTTTATCTTCGGTTCCAAAATGTGCCGGAGGAGAGAGAGGAACGACTGGAAACAACTATGGCAAAAATATTCGCTGAGGCCCTTCAACGGGATGTAAATGAAATTCAAAGAGAGTTAGACGAGGTCTTCCGTGTACGTACTAACTACGCCAGGAGACATAATCTTCCAGGAGAGGTACATGTACGATTTTGTAGGAAAACAACGAAGGAAATGATTTATAAACAGGCGAGAGAGGAACCATTGAAATATAAAGGAAAAGAGATCACGACTTTAAGACAAACACCACGAAGAGTCAGGGATCAAAGGAGGAAATATCATTTCCTGATGGCACAGCTCGCAAAATATAAAGTACTGTACAGGTGGCTGATTCCGGAAGGCCTGCTCCTCTCATGGCAAGATAAATGAATAAGAATAGAAAATTTACAGGAAGCGCATGATTTTTATGAAAATCACTTTAATTTGAGTGAGGAGAGTGAGGAAGAATTAGAGAACAAAAGTCAAGAAGAAGCAGAGAAGGAAAAGATTCAGAGAAGAGAAGAAAATAGAGGTCAGATAGAGAAAAGAGAAGAAGTAGAAGGAGCGACAAGTAAGCTACAAAGAGAAACCAGACAGACAAGGAAAGGAAAGGTGACTTATAGATAAATGGCTGAAATAAAATTAATCTCAATTAATATCAATGGACTCAATGCTCCCTCAAAAAGGAAAAGGATATTTACCAAATTAGGGAAAACTAATATGGACATAATTTGTCTTCAGGAAACTCACATTAAAAAGGAGGATGGAGAGATTTTGGACTGTCCTAAACTAGGGAAAAAATTTATGTCATTGGCTGCACAAAAAAAAAGAGGGATAGTTATCTATGTAAAGACTCATTTAGTAGCACGGAAATTATATGTAGACGAGGAGGGGAGAATATTAATTATTGAATGTGTTATTGAAGGGAAGAAAATGATGTTGGTAGCATTGTATGCACCTAACAATAA
>JANHJO010008586.1:19900-30230 GCA_032468235.1 Pseudoxyrhopus heterurus | reverse complement strand
GCAGCGACAGTTCCCGCCGCGAAGACGTGGCCCTTCCTGGCCGTGGCAGACGGAGGGAGAAGCCGCCTGAAGGCCGGGGCGGCTCCCGGCTGGCTGCTCCTTCCTGGCGGGCGGAGCGGAGCCCCTCGGGGGGGGGGGGCGGGCGAGCAGGGGCTCCGGGCTGGGCCTCCCCTGGACGGCGCCAGAGCCTTTCGCGGTTTCGGCCCTTGAGACGAGCCGGTCTGTGGCCCCGGGCGGGCCGGGCCTTGCGGGGCAACCGACGTTGCAGGCCGGAGACCACCGGCCGCGCCCTCCTCGCTCTCCCAGCGGCTCGCAGCCCTGCAGGCGTTCAGGCACTTGGTCTAGGCTGGGCAGGCGCTGGGCTCCGGCGACAGACACTGATTTACTTGTTCATCAGTGCCTTCAGGGAACGCGTGAGCGTGTTCCCCACGGAGGCCGCCGAGCTCAGCTGCTCGGCTTCCTGGTCCCCGCGGTGGGCGGTTCGGGCGGTGGACTCCTCGGCAGCTCTCAGCAAGAATGTGTAGTTCCTCACTATCTCCTCAACTTTGGCCAAGAGCGCCTGGCGCTGAGACCCCGAGCGCACCACGTGCACCAGCCGCACGAAGGTCTCAATCAAGCTTCCCAGGACTTGGAAGCTGCTGCTCACTGCCGACAGCATGTGGGTTGGGCTCTTGCTGACTGCCGCAACTCTGCGGCAGGAGGCCCGGAAGTCCTTGAACTTAAGGGCCAACTCTTGCTTGTACCCGGTCAACTGAGGGAGATACGACTTGTCTTCCTGGGCCTCGGGGCTCACGATGCACTGCCGAAGGATTGTCAAGAGTTCACTGGTGTCCAGCTGCACAGCCAGGAACCCGTTGGGCCAGGTGTAGGTGCGGCCCTTCAGGGCGTGGATCTTGGCCAGGCTGCCCTCAAAGGAGGAGGTCCGCAGGTCTATCTCCTGGGTCTGATTGTCCGGAGTGCTGCAGACGCTGGCATCCAGAACTTGGAGAGTCCTGCTGACCACTGGGATTGCCTGATGGCCAGTCTTCCCTTCTGGGAGAATCTGCATGGGAATGGCGTAAGAAAGCTCATCCTTTTCACTCCCATCATCGGTCATGTCGCACTTCCTGTAGTAGAAGCAGTACCGGAAGGAGCAGCACCTCTCCCCATCTCCATCCTCCTCTGGCAGTTTGTGGGGGCTTGGATAGATGTCCTCCTGAAAAGGAAGCACAGCACTGCCTTTCTGGCTCTTCTCAGTCACTTGAACATAAGAGGGGTCTGCCGCTGTGGGTTGGGGGTCCTGCATTTCGCCTTTTGAGGCAGGGACTTGGGCAGTGACCTCCCTCTGCTTGCGCAGGTAATGGCTCAGGTAGCCTGGAGAACTTGGGGACGTTTGCTCTGTCTTTTCAACTTCGCTGACACTGTAGCGCCGCATCAACTTCTTGTAGTGGGGTGCTCCTACACACTCCCCAGGAGAGGCACACGTGGTCAGGCACGACAGGCTGTTTTCAGGGTCAGACCGGCAATCTCTCGATTCCAGGCTGGTGGATCTGATACGGCTGCCCTTGGGAGGGGCTCCAGTGGAGGATTTTCTTGGCCCTTCTGCCTGCTGCGGCTCTCTGCTCCTGCTCTGCCTCTCCAGGCCTGATGCCGTTGACTGGCTGGACAGGGGCCTGGTGCCACGGCTGAGTCGCTTGCAGTCACAACTCCGCCTCTGTTCCCTGGACATCCCTGGCACGGTCTGCACAGGGCTGGTCCGGACCTGGCAGGCGCAGCGCCCCGTGGCCGAGGGGTCCAGACGGTCCGGAGACACAGGGTCTCTCCTGGTCTTTGGCTTCAGCAGCTGTTCCAGGAATTCAAGCTCGTACTGCCTCACTTTCTGCAGCTGAGCCTGCCGCTCGTCAGTCTCTCTCTTGAGTCGGGTTGGGAAAGTGGCAGAAATGAGGCTCTTGAACCGGAATGATGATTTGGGCACTTTCGGCTTAGCCGGGAGATCCAAGTCTGGTGCTGTAATGGCCAGCCCCTTTTCGGGCCTTTTTGAAAGCATGGAAGCGGAGGGCAGGCTTTCGGTCTGAGCACCTGGGGGGATCTTCCCCTTCAGAGTCTCCCCTCTGGGACGACTGAATGCCTGTGGACTCTTGCAAGGCGGGGGCCTCAAGGTGCTGCGGCTGTTGGCACCAGTTTCATGCTGCCCCTTTTCCTCCTGGCTGATGAGCATCTCCCTCTGACCAGGTGGCTTGGCACCCTCTCCCTGGCACAGGAGTTCCTCTGCCCCCAGCTCCCCTGCCCCCTCTGGCCTTTCCTTTGGCTGGCAGCTCTGGGGCGCCTGCTTCTCCTCTTCTGCTGCTGGCAGGGGAGCGGGAACCACTTTTCTGGGACTGCCTGGAGGTCCTGGGTTCCGCTGGCAGGCCTCGCTGTTTGGCTGCTTTTGAGAGCAGGGAAGGCTGGGGGGCAGCCGGCCCACAGAGCAGGGCTGGGGACCCCAGGGGGGAGCGCTGCCTTCAGTGGGCGAGGCTGCTGCTGCTGCTGCTGCTGCTGCTGCTGCAAAAAGGGAGGCTTTGTGGCCAACTGGCTGCAGACTTGATGTAACGAGGATAGGAGCTGCTCTCTGCCCACTCTCTGGGTGGCTGTTTCCCAGGGCAGAGACAGCCATGGTTTGTGGGGCCGCAGCTGCCCCACAGGAGAAGGAATCTTTGGGCTCGGGCACTGCCCCTTTGGCTTCGGGCTCAGTGAGCTGCTGAGAGGGCGAGGGCTGGGCACAGCCTTTCTCCGTTTCTTGCTTGTTTGTAGTGCAGGTGGCATTGGAGGTTTCGTCTGGCTCTCGATGCCGATGCAGCCCTTGGGCACCACCAGCCTGGATGCGGAAAGGAAGGTCCTTCCGGGCCAAGAGGCCTTCCTTGCTGAGCTGCTGAGTCAGGAAGAAGGCAGCGTTCTGGCGTTGCTGCACAGCGGCGAGAATCTCGGGGACATCGGGGATCTCGGAGGAGTTGGTTTCGTGGCCGGAGTCCATCGATGACTCTGGGGTGATGGCAGCCAGAACGATGAGGCCTAGAGGAGAAGAAGGCATGCTCTTTAGTCGGGCGGGGAAAGCGCTCCTCCTCCTGGAGGAGGCTCAAGCCCACCCTCAGCCACTGGATGAATTCGGCTGCTTGGCCTAGCCGACCAGGGAGTGGAAAAGGAAGGGGAGGGTGCTGCTCATTTAAATGAAAGGAATACATCACTCTGTGTGTGTGTGTGTGTGTGTGTGTGTGTGTGTGACTGCTTCAAAGGCAAAGCTGCTCCTGTGCCAAGGGGAAAAGGGGGGAGGGCACGTATGCTGGCTGTTGCTGGGCCTCTCATCTTTTGGGGGGCCCAAGTTCTGGCATGGGCTCAGGAGGAATTTTGCAGGGTTATCTGGGCTGCCAGCCCAGCTGCCCCTGTAGGATGAACCTGAGCTGGTGGGTGTGGGATGGTGGTCTTAATGTCCCTTTAAGAGCCCTTTTCTGTACCACATTCTGGCCTCTTCCCTGAGGATGGACTGCTGCAGCCTCTCTCTAAAATAGGGTTGGAGAGGCATTCGGTCAGTCCAGTCTTTCCAATGCGCAGCCGATGGCTGACCTCAGGGCTCTTGGGAAGGCTCCAGCCACAGACTGCACCTCTGCCCTGGGAATGAGGGTCCTTCCAAAACCCCCTTTCCATATGCAGCTATGCCGCTGCCAGTGCCCCTCCCTCTGGTCTAAGCTTGCAGGTTTTGGGAGGTGCTGCTGTTTTGCTGGGTGCGTTCTGATGGGAACCACCTTGAAAGGAGAGAGGTACCTGCCGTCTGCTGCGGCTGGGGGTGCGCACCCTCTTCTGAGGCCGCCAGCGCTTCCAGGGCCTGCAGCGTGGAGACCAGAGCATCGTCCAGGTCCTGGGCGTGATCTCGGACAGTCCGTGTTTGCATGCTATCTATGAGCGTCACGGGAATCTCCTCGTACAGGAGGCTGCGGAGCTGGCGTCCTGGCTCCTGCCCTTTGGCCATGGCGGCTGCCGCTGCTGCCACCCGGCGTTTAGAGTCGTCCTCGTCAGAGCTGTTGTCTTGGAAGCCGGGAGGCGGTGCAGCGATGGGGAGAAGGGATGTGGTTTCATCATCCTCTTCATCGCTCCCTGGAGGGGGGAGGGAGGTCAGGTCCACCATGTTGTCCTGCGTGGAGCCGGGATGGCCACCTCGGCGAGGGGCCGGCTGCTGACGCTTGACTTTGGCCTTGCAGGAGTCGCAGTACAGGTGCTGGGGCTGGCCGCCCTGCTGGCTGTCCAGGGTGTATGCCCTGGCTCTGTTGGCCCAGCGCTCCTGCTCTGGGCTGTGGGGCTCACAGTCCTGGGCAGCCCCATGGCAGTCTCGCCCGGAGCTCTCTGAGGTGGGATCCGATTTGGTTCGGGGCCGGGACTCCTCAGAGGGGATCAGGTTTTCATTGATGTCAGTCCTGCTCTTGTGCCCCTTCTTGCGCTCCCGCAGGTGCAGGTAGCAAAAGCTGAGGAGCTCCGAGCCCAGGGGATCTGCAGGGCCGCCCCCTGCGGGGCTGGGGAGAGAGCCTCCCAGGAGCCTGCTCTCCTTCCTAGCCAGGTGCCCTGATGGTGCCAGAGGCTGATGGCCGAGGAACGGGCTGCTGTCTGGAGCAAAACACACATGGGCCGTTAACACCTGCCCTCCTGCTGTGGCGACTGATGGACAGGCAGCCAAGGAATCGGGTGCCAGCCCACTTGGCGGGAGGATCAGCCAAGACCCCTTGAGCAGAATAAGAAGATGCTCCTTGCCCCCCTCCCCCCTCCCTGCACTTCCAGCTTAATCGCAGAGCGGCCAGTTTTGGAGCTCTGCTGGCAAACAGCTTCCCATCGGGAGATTTCCTGAGCTGTGGTGGGGTGACAAGTGATGGACTGCCCTCCAACACATAGGAAGATCAAATGCCTTGAAAGAAGAAGGCGGGGCCAATGCCTGGCCACATAAACCGCCTAAACTGATGGGGGTTTATGTGGCCAGAGGGAGGTTTTCTTCCCCCTGCGTTGCCCAGGCTCTCTGGACTGGCTACCAAGAGGCACAGAAAGGATCCCTCCCTGGAGCAACAGCCAAGCTCGAGGCATGGGGCCTTGAGGGTGTGCTTCTTGCGGGGGAGGCCGCTGTCCCGGCAAGCCTGCTGCTTCCCTTTGAGGGACCTGGGCAAGACCCTTCTCGACCCTCGGAAGAGCCACAAGTGGAAGTGCAGAGTGACTGCTGGGGAATGTTCACAGTTCCCTTGCGAGGCTCCTCTCTTGTCCTCTGCCTCCCCCCCCCTCCATCCTCAGTAAGCCCTTGACTTAGCAGCTGCAGGAGGAGGAAAGAGTGAGCAAACGTGGGGGGGGGGGAGTCCTGCTGCCTGCAGCTCTGTTGAGCAGAAAAGCTCCGTGCCCAACACATGGGGGCCTCCACATCAGCCTGGTGAGGGGATCCCCATGTTTGAGATGTTCCAACTGGGCTGCTGCTGCTGCCGACAGAGCCATCGTTGGAACCCCCATGTTGAGGGATAACATGGGGACCTGACCAAGGGGCACAAATCTCAGAGGATGAAACGCACCTGCCTTGGTCAGTGGAAGTGGTGGTGGCTGACTGGTGGGTCGGGAAAGGATCATCCGCTTGGAATCCACCAGAAGGCGGCAGTAGCCAGCAATGAGGCAGGTGAAGTTGGTGGCCTCTGGCCATTCCATTAGCAGCACCAGAGGCTGGAAAGGAAGGGAGGAGAAGCCAAGGGTCAGAAGCCTGCCTGGCCACGGGACAACCTTCTCGGGAGGGAAAGCTAATGTGCCTGGCCACGAAAGGCTCCACAAGTGCCCTGCTCAGGAGTCCTGCCCTTCGCTCGCCTTCCAGTTCCACCAGGATGGCAGCCAGTGGCAGCAGCTGGACCTACCTTGGCATCCAGGATGCTTGTTTCCACCCGGGCCACCCCCTGGTTCTCCCTGAAGAGCTGGATCTTGCTGACTTTGCTGAACTCGGACAGCACGGTGGTGAGGTTTGTCTTCAGATCAATGACGTGGCTGATGCCATGGCGAGGCCCCACCAGCAGGGTGGTGGCTGGCTCTTTCTCATCCTGTGTGGGACGAGATGCCAGTCAGAGACAGAAGGGCAGAGGCAAGTCTGGCTGGGGGCCCGTCACTGCGGTCTCCCCTCCCTGACGCGCCAGCATTACTGTACCAGTCCCACAGTGCTGAATAGGACGCCTGCAAAGGTGGGCAGTTCATTCAGGAGGCGCAGGTAGTGGAGCTTCGCTTGGGTGGTGGTGATCTGGGGAGAGACATTGGGTCCTTCTCCGTCAGAATGCCAAGGGGCCAAGATCCCCTCAAGAATTACTCTGCCCTGGCAACAATGCAAGGCAAGGATGGCTTTTCTGGAAGTTGAAGCAGTTCAGCTCTAGCAAACTTCCTTGGCTTGACTACTGCCGTGGGTTCTGCCTGGGTTTTGCTGTGGCAGCCAAGCTACGAAGTGATGCAAACTAGGCCTGCAGTGGGAGACCTGCCCTGACTGCCAGCTGTTTTCTGAGCACGAGATCAAACTCTGGCATTGACCTTGAAAAGGCTAGATGGCTTGTGGCCCAACCGCCTGAGGGACAATTTGCCTGGTTCATCAGGAGGCGCCCTCCCAAAGGCCAGTCTGCTGCTGGGTGCAGAGGAGATGGCTTCTTTTGCAGCACTGTGGACCCCTGCTGGATTGAGGCCTCCCCTGTGCTGGGCTTGCAGCTGCTGATATGGAAAAGCATCTTTGTGGAGGGAGGCTTGCTCAGCCTTCTCCTCTCAGGCTTAGCCCACGTATGTGAAGCCAGCTGGCTTTGGACTTTCTGTTTGCATCCCGGCCCCTTCTCTGAACAGAGAGAAAGGTATTAAGTAACAATCTCGCGGGGAAGGCACCAAGCTAGAAACCAGGAGGTGGTGAGTTCTAATTCCCCCTCAGGCACAGACGCTGGGTGGCTGGGCCAGTTCCTCCCTCTCAGCCCCTCACCTCACAGAGGTATTGTGGGGGAGATAGGAGGAGGAAAGGCTATTAGGTGCATTTGCCACCTTGAGTTATTTATAAAAATAATAAAGGGGTGGGGGAGATAAACTGGTTTTTCTGCATCGGCTTGTTTTACGCCAGGTAGAATTGCCTATTAACCTTCCTATGCCATTTATTGCTATTTACAGAGGATTGTCCAAGGGAAAGACAGTTTGTAGAAGAAAGAAAGCCATTGTACAATTTTTCTTTAGGTAGATTATGCACATCTAATGGCATGTCTGAACACACGACCCATCTAATATTCAGGAATAAAAGCTCCCAAATTCTGGCAATGCAGGCTAATTTTTCAGAACCAGTTTACCTTTCAGCAAGAAACTTGGTTTTGATTGCTATAAGTTTAAGTTGCCCCACTATCGGCCTGCACAGAGCAACACAACTGCAGAGGTCCGTCTAGATGCCCTCTAGCCCTGCTCCTATCAGCCTTGTTTAGAAAGATGCCAACTTGGCCAGAGAGGAGGCAGCACCCCTTCGGAAGGGCTCTGGGAATCCTCGTCTGCTTTTCGCTCACGGCCGGTTGAGCCCCTCCTCGGCCAGAGGGGTCACTCTGCTCCCCCCCCCTTGGGGCCCTCCATGCACCCTCGCCTTGCCTTGGTGCCCCAGGGGGGCTGGTTCTGGTGGGCCTTCAGCTGCTGGGCCAGGGCCTTCCGGAGGCTCTTGTCTTTGATGCCTTGCAACAGCGAGGGGGGCAGAAAAGGCTCCAGGCCCCATTCCTTCCTAGCAGGAGGAGGGAGAGAGGGCTGGTGAGGCAGGCCGGGCGGATTTCCCTCCTTTCCCCTCCGCCCTCCAGGGATCCCTGGGCCGATGGGGACAGGCCCGGGACCCTCTGGCTCACTGGTGGCATCTACTACCAGGGAGGCAGGAAGGGCAATTGGTCAGCCAAGGGCCAGTCCCTGTGCTGGAGCGTCACTCTGAAGGCCAGCTTGGTGCGTGTGGGAGGCGGGGAGACTCTGAACACTCAGAAGGGGGTTGTGGGGGACCGGGAGGGGGGAGGGGGGAGGGGGGAAGCTGCTGCTGCGGCTTGCGCGTCTGAACTTACTCTACATTTTTGAGAGAGACTTTCTGGCTTGGCCGCGTGGCTGAAACCGTGATGTAAATGTGCAGGGCAGTCAGGCCAAGCAGCATTTCTGGCTTGGGCTCCATCCCAAATCGCTCCCTGATCACATCATTGCGGCTCTGGGGAAAGAGAGTGAGGCTGCTCAGAAGAGCTGCTTCCCCGCATCCCCCTCCGAGAAGGCCCTGCCCAGGTCTTGGCAGCTCCTCCCCCGGGGCTGCTCTGGCGCAGCACCGCTGTGCCCCCGGGGCCGCTGGCTAGTGGCTGCCGGCCACCCTGGGCCAAGGCAGAAAGAGGGCCGGTAGGCAAGGAGACCCTGCGCCCGGGGCTCTGCCCCCACCCCCGCTCACCTGGATATACAGGTACTCGAAGGCTGCCGGGTCCCTTCGCAGCAGCTCTACGGGGTCTTTGGGAAAGAAACTGACCCGGAAGAGGCATTGCATTCCTTGGTAGTGGGTCCTCTGTACCACCTGTGGAGAAGCAGAAGGGAGCCTCCCTGCAACCCTCATCTGGCAGATGCGGCCCCTACGTGGCAGACCCAGGTGGGAATTGGCTCGCCTTTTCTAAGCAGAGTGGAGGGCCCGGGATGGCATCCTCTGCCCCCCTAAATGCTGCGCCAGCTTTAAGCCCCCTTCAGTGCTCTGCTCCCTTCCCGGCCCAGGCGCTTGGCAAGATCGCATTACAAAAATCTCCCCAGGGCTGGAAGTCTTCCAGAGCAGCTTTCCAACTGCAATCTTTGCTTGAAAGCCTCCATGATGGAGTTTCCATGACTGCAGAAGGCAAGCTGTCCTTAATAGCTCTCATAGCCAGGAAATTGCTCCATATTTCAAGCTTGGGTCTCTCTCTGGAAAGCTCCTGCCCGATGGTTGGTCATTCTTTTACCCTGCAGAGAATAAAGCCCCACTCCTTTTTCCTGGGATAGCTTTTTTAAGTTTTGGCAGCTGCGGTCACGAGTGCTTTTGACCTTCTCTTAGGCTAAATGTACCCAGTTCTTTGTAGCATCTAGTCTTACTAGTTTTGTTGCTCTTTGTTCTCCAGTTCCTCAGCATCTGTCTTGTACTTTGTGGAACAGAACTGGACACCATATTCCAGGTGCGGATGACCAGTGGTGGCATCCTCTCGGCATCCTACCTCTGCTGATGCAGCCCAGCACTGCGCTGCTGGCTTGCACAACAATATGGAGCCGTGGGCCGGTCTTCTGAGGTGTAAGCATTCCCCCAGTTTGTGTTATCTGCAGCCCCCCTCTATCCCACTCCAAGCCATGCCAGGAGCGGAGCAGGCAGGCAGGCCTTCCAGTGGGAGTTGTGAGGAAGCCAAATTCCTGCAGCAGAGAGAATAAAGCCACCCCTGGACTGGGGTTGGGGGCAGGCGCTTACATGGGCCAGGGGCTGTTTGTCCTGCAGAAGGAGGAACTTGTGACTCTGTTCGGGGCTGGAGTATTCCAGGACCAGGGAGAAATGCTCGATCTGCCTCAGGGACAGCCGATCCTGCAGGGTCATCATCACATCCTGGCCAGAGAGGAAGAGAGGAGCTAATGGGCGGGGCTGTTCAATGCTCAGCAGTTTAGCAGTTCTTAGAATTAAAGGAATGAGGCCAGGCACCAGGCAGGAGGGAACCACTCCTCCCCCCGCCCCATGTCATCTTGGCTGGATTGTTCGTAGGGAGAGGCTGTATCTGTATTGTGCTTCTCCCCACTGAGGGAGGCCTGCTCTGGACTAGCCTGATGGTCGCCTGGCTCCTGTGGCAACTGCCTACCTTGACGGTGGTTCGGCCATCAAAGGTGAAAGACTTGATCTGTCCGTTCTCAAGGAAAACCTTCAGCACATTTGGAATCAGGAGAAGCGCTTCCTTCTTCAGCATGTCCTTGGGGAACATCAGGGAGCCCCCAGGGAGCAGGGCAGGGCAGAGAGAAGAGGGGGGGGGGGAAGGAGACGGCGTCAGCCATGCTTGCGTTTTAAGGATCAGCCACTGTGGGGGAACGGACTCTGTGGTAGGACACCCCGGAGGACTGGCCAAACGTGCACCCCTGCCAGCCCTGATCTCCAGAGGTGCTCTCAGCTGGGCCAGCAGATCAGATGGAGGCTGGAGGCCCCAATGGGCAGAGGCTCGAAGCAGGGAGACGGCTGCAAGCTTGCATGAGCATGGTCTCTGTTGGGAGCTGCTGCGGGGTGTGTGGGGAGCTGTCGGCTGCCTCCTGACTGACCCAAAAGAGTTGTAACCACAACCTTCCAGGTGGACTGGAACATAAACTGAAACAGTTGCCT
>JANHJO010008586.1:5707-16466 GCA_032468235.1 Pseudoxyrhopus heterurus | reverse complement strand
TATTCACTGGCTTCATTTTGCTTTGTAAAATAAAGTTTTTATTTTACTGAAACTGGTGTCAGTTTGGGCGTTCGAGGTGTGGGACAGAACAGCCTGCCTGAGGTTGAAGTTGCTGGATCTTGTCCTTCAGCCCCTTCAGAGGTCCTCTGCTCTGGCTGGAAGGTCTTCCAGCTAAGGACGGGCAGCAGCCCCTGTTGCTTGGCTTCTCCACTTCTCAGACTCTAAGCTGAATCTAACACTCCCCAGCCCAAAGATGGAGCGGGACTGGTTTGCTTCTGCCTTTGAATCCAAGGAGAATGGCTGGGAAGCCAAGGACCCCGGGGTTACTAAGGAGGAGTAGGGGAGGGACTTGCCTCTCCTTGCTCAGAGACATTGCTTCTGGCCCAGCCAGGCTGCTCCACTTCCGGCCTTGCTTCTCCAGCCTCCCTCGGGGGATGGGAGAGTCAGGGGCCCCTTGCAAACTTAGGGCTTTTAGATGCTGTGGCCACTGGCTAGAGAGCTGTTCTGAGCAGGCAGGCTGGCTGCCCTGTCTTTTGGCTCCACGGCTGGCTGGCTTGGCTAGCCTCTCTCAGCCGGGTCCTTGCCACGGGCACAGAAGGATTCCTTGCTTTTCTCAATGATCTGCATTTTAGGGGAAACCTCATTCACTCCACTCTCCTTCTCTTTTTAAAAATGCGAGCAGCACTTGGGCAAAGGAGCTGCTGCTGTTTCCCTGAGATCTTTGGGCAAGCCCAACCTCTCCCCCACCACATCCCACTCCAGGTAAATAGGGTTGCGATGCCACCACTGCTGGCACAGATGTGCTCCAGGTGTGCATGCCTGTGGGGGATGGGTTTGTAGCCCTGCTCAGAAATTGGCCGTTTCCCCCAGTAGTCCTTGAGATGTGCTGAAGAAGAATTATTTTCACCCAAAGACTTCTGACTTCTTGGATCCTCTGTGACAGCCCAGGTGAAATTCTCGTCCTGAGATGCTGCCCTCATTCAGGTCAAGCAGACCTTCCTGACCGTATGGCCTGTTGCCAGCAGGAGATGCAGAAAGGGAGACCCACAAGCATGAGAGAGTGACCCATGTGGGCTGTGCACCAGAACTCCACTGAAACCCTTTTCTGATTTGATGGACAACCCAGGCTGGTCCTGTCAGTTGCCTGAGCTAAATGTAACCAGCCCAGAAGGTGGGGAACCTAACTTTAATCTTCCTCCAGCAGTTTGTCTCTGGACCAACCAATTCATGGAACTGGTCCTCGGGTGGGCTGTTTCCTAGGAGGGAAATCCCATGGAAAAAAAACATTGCTTCAGGACCAGCCAAAAATAGACCAGAAGCAGAAGCATTTTCTGGAAAGGAAAGGGAAAATCCGCGGGCCCAGCTGGAGCTGCCTGTTTGAGGCACTCTGAGTTTCCCACTGCCTTGCTTGGACTAAGCAGACCTACAAGGTGTTGTGGGCCCTCCTTCTCCAGTGACAGAACAAGGCGCCAGAGCAGAAGATAAAAGCCAGGAATTAAGACCAGGAAGCTCCTGGTTGGCTCAGGAACAGGCCTGCCGAGTGCCAGTCCCAGCAGTTCCAGGCAAAGAAATTTCCTTCCTGCCTCTCCTGTGAGACTTTCACACAAAAAATCCCTTAATATCTGTATGCCCAGTCTCTGTCTTGATTTTCTTCCTCATGTCTAGTTTTTGCTGCCTAGCTTGTGCTTGGATACAGCCAAGGAATTCTGTCTCAGCAATTCTGGCTCCTCCTAATAAATCTGGGAGGGGTGAGGCTGCTTCAGAGGGTCCACCTTGATGCAGGCACAACCAAACCCTCCATTCATAGCAGGAGACACCAAAGCGAGTGCTGCCCCGCTTCTCCTCCCCCCAGCCTGGAGCCCCCCAGCAGCCTCCTCTGCTCGCGAGGTACTCACTGTCGGCATCCAGCAGCCAAGAGCAGGGACAGCTTGCTCCGGCCTGCTCGCTGCTGCTTCTGCTGCTGCGGCTTCCTGCGCTTGTCATTGGCGATGGCGGCGCCTGTGGAAAGAGCGAGGGAGGCTCTGAGCTCTCAAGCCTTCGAAATCCAGCCCCATCTGTGATCGGAATCTTAAAAAGCTGCCTGGCTCAGCCCCAGAACTTGGTGGGGGCCAAAGAGCGAGCGAGGAAGAAACTCTGGCAAGTGGCAAGCAGCTGCTTGCTGCCCGGTTCACAGGTCCTTTCACAGCAGAGCTGCATCAGGGAAGTGCCTTCCTTCCCTCCCCCCCCACCAGATCCTCCAGAGAACCCCAGGATCTACTGGGGAAGGGCTGAGGCTTGAAGAGCTTAGGAGAGGAATTCAACTCCCAAGGAGAGATCCAACGGCCAAGCAAAGGAGGGCAAGAAAACTGCCACATGCCCTGGCTGTGGCTTGGAGTGTTTGGCAATCAGAGAGGGAGAGGCAGTTTGTTTAAACAGGCCCTGCACTTTTCAGGACAAGGATGTTATACATAAAAGGTTTAGAGACAGGCCCAGGAGTAGGACAGCCGGTTTCTCAGCAACCCGTTGCGCAAGACACCCAACACGTTGAATAATGTAGGCTTTCTTAATCTTGGATTTATGGTTGTTATTTCTGTGATTAATGTAGCAAAGTTGCTTTAGGGCAGATATTTTTCCTATTGGATATAACAGAAGGGAGAGCAATAATCTCAGGGAGTCCCTCCCACACGGAAGACTCAGAAATAGCCTTGGACAGGGGCTGGTGAGAGGACTGGGGCTTGGATCGTACATTATGAGGACAGGAGATATCCCTCATCACTGAAACGCGGTAGGATGATTTTGAAAACCATTAAGAGTGTAAGATTCCTGTCGGGGTTCCCTCGGCAGAGGGTGCTGGCCAGGGTGCTGAAATGTTTAGCGTCTGAGAGAGAATGCCTGCGCTGTTTGGCTTGCTTGGGAAAAGTGTTGAGAGCAAAGTATGTAAGACAGCCAAAATACATTTTTTTCCTGTGCTTTCCAAGTTGCCTGACATGAACTGACACCAGCAGAAGGTGCAGCGAGGTTCAGTCTGTGGTGGCAAGGAGCACTTTGAGGAAAGAGGAGAGCAAGGGGAGTGCATCGCTTGACAGGGGTTGGGCAGCAAATTAACCCTGTTCCAATGCCATCCCAGGGGGCTTCAGCTTGCAGCTTCCAGAGTCCCTGGTCCCCACATAGAATCACCTTATATGGAAGATGGGTGGCATGAGAATTTATTAATTTTTAAAATTAAAATTGTTTTAAAAATTAATACTTTTTATTAAATAATCAATACAAATAAATATAGCTAATGTGTCTTGGGAAAAGGGTAGTGCTGGTTAAGTGGGCCAAGGTGACCTGGCAGATGAACCTTCCTAAATTTAGTCAAATGGGACTTAGCTGAGACTGGGGGCGGGGGGGCTGGAATGGGCTTATCCAAAACAGATGGCGTCCTATCCAGTCCCTTTCCAGAAAACAGCCAAAATTTGCAAGATAGGCTCTTCCTCTGTGTTCCGTTCTGGGGTCTGTTTTGCTCTGCTCTTTGGGAGACAGCATCCTGTAGGGCTGAACTTTTGAAGTCTATAGTTCCATACATAGAGCAGGGGCAAATCCCCAAGTCCTGTTTTTAATTAATCCAAGAGACACATTGCCCACAAATGTTAGAAGCCAGCAGACGTTTTTCCCACTGGGCCAAAGAACAGCTGACTGGGGCTGGCACCACCATGATTTTTTCCTCTCCCCACTTTGAGGGCTTCAAATAGATGTCTCTCCTCCTGAGATGCAGAGAGAAAAGACACAGGCAATGGTTCCGTGGTTTTCACTGTTTCCAGCTATTTTCACTGAAACTTTAAGAGGCTTTGATTACTTCCTCTATGTATGGAAAATATTACTGTGGCTTTCATCAGCATGCAGAATTCCTTGTGGTGCCTCTAGCCTCATTTAATAGTCACATTAAAGGATGTGTTTTCATATTTAGTGGAATTGCTCAATTTATTATCCCAGTCATCTCCCTTCCCTCCACCACATGCAAAAAGCCTCTGTCTTTGGGCCTGCTTTGCTTTCCAGCCCCTTGGTCACAGGTGCTGTGGGTCCTTCATGTTGTTGATGCCCCTTCTCTCTCTGAGCAGCCTCGCTCTGCTATTTCATAGCCCCTTCTCAGCAGCAGCACCAGGAAAAGGAGGCTGGGAATCATCCAGGAATATCAGCCCCCAGACAGGCACCCAAAGCCCATGGCAGCATCAACCCTAGCTGGCCAGAGGAAAGGCCACCACCAAAAGCAGATCTTCCTCTGGCAAAGGCAGCCAGGGAAGACCAAGTGGAGAGGGCCACATTTCCCTTTCCTCATCACTTGCCCACCCGCCTTCCTCAATCATGATCTCAAGCTGACGTGTCTCAGTCCTCCGGCACAGCTGCTCTCAAGGCAGGCTTCCTCCGTCCCGTGCAGGCTGTGGGGCAGGTAGGATGTGGAGCAATAAGTTCTCAGGTTTTCTGGAACAGGCTGGGATGGATGGCAATGACTAAAGTTGCATAGGGCTAAGCAGAATTGGCGGGCAGATATTTTCCACTAGGGAGTGTGAGGGGGAAAGGCATGGTGGGGAGGGGCCCTCAGCCCCAATTTTTCCTTTAAGATTCCATTCTGGCTTAAGGCAACATGGGAATCCAAGCAAGCATGGCTTACTTCAGCAAAGCCTGACTTAGCACGAAGCCAGATTCTGTGAAGATGTTACAATTCTCATAATATAGTGTAAAAGTAAATGCAGATTCAAAGAAATGGTGAGTGAACATATATATTAAAAAATCACCGTTTGCTATATGTTACATTAGTTTTTTTAATGTATCTCACAGTTATAAGCATAGACAACACAAATTATTCCTTTTATAACTATATAATAGTTTCAAGTTATTATAGCCTATGCATTAATTAAAAGTTGTATTTATAATGCTGGCATTTTATGATCCTGTATGCTTAATTTTCCTTAAAGATTAACTGTGCTCCTCTTTATAACTACATTTTTGGGGGGAGAGGGGAGATGGGTTTGATGGCCTTTTCTTGCGATGAAGAGAAGCAACATTTCATTTCATGAGGCTTTCAACCTTGGGGTTTGATTTATATGCCCAGACCTTTCTGCGGTTCCGCAGGGGATTCTGAAACTTCATAGTCTGCCTAAGGAGCACACGAAGCTTTGCAGAATTTTTCGCATCCCTTGTGTGGGTTCTAAAAAAGGAATCGTCCAGCAGAGGCTGGATCTTTTTTGCTGGAACATAGGGATTCTCATCCGCTGCTGCAGTGCCATTGCAGATTTGGGCTAGATACTGCCAGCCCTCCAGCTGCCTGTGAAAGACTGCAGGTGTCCAAATTCTGTGCCAGAGAAACTAGAGATGAGTGGCAGGGGGAGGTGGGGAGGTTAGCAAAATCCCTGTCCCTACAGCAGACAAATCTGGGGAAACAGGCAGCTCAGAGCAAGGGGAGACCCATAAGCCTCTTGTGAGGCTACCAGACTGTTTATTAATGCAGAGGAAGCTGCCTTTACAGCCAAACGGTTGGACTGAATACTATAAGAAGCCAACTCCTTGGGTCCGCCTTGGCATGGCGGTGCCACATGCCCTGTGGCCCCGTTGTTCAGCACAGGCAGATTTCTGCAGGCAGTTGCTGTCTGGAAGGGAAGGTTGCTGAGCTCCCATAGGTTGTCACTAGCCAGGATGTTGGCTGCTTGGAGACCCACAGGATAGCTTCACTTCCTGAAGCTGCCCAGCAGGCAGGCTGCTCCTCCACCTCTTCTGGATCTGGCAGTTGACCGGCAGCATGAGGAAGGATGGGTGCAGACAGTGCCACCCTTCCTTGCCTGCCTCCTTTTGGCAAGCAGCCTGTATCAGAGCTAATGGCAGGAGAGCACCAGTCAAGTCCTCCACAGCCTGAAATAGCTGGAAAGACTTTGGCCAGCATTGCTTCCTGCTGTCCTCCAGAGAATCGTAGCTGATGCTCAAAGCCTTTTGCAGGGGATGGAGACTTGTGCACTGGAGCTCACCTTACTGCCAGCACGGGGGTCCTTGCCTTAGCTACAGAGCTGGAGCGGTTCCTCCACTTCTTTCTAGCCACTGTTCCATTTCCTGTTTTTATTTATTCCACTTATTCTATGTGCATTTAAAAAAACTGCTTTAGTTCACTAGCTAACAAGGTTGCCTGGAAACAGACTATTCAGTGTGACAAATTCTTGACTGTTAGCAGAATTCAGTTGCTTGAAAATCAGTTCTTTATCAACCCAAGACAATTACCGTAGAAAACTCTGGCAAAATATTTACCCTGTCGTTCTGGAGATTTTCATCCTATGGATAAAGAAGCACATCCCAATCTACAGCTTTCAACGTTATTGACACCTAAATATATGGTAATTTTCTATCCTAAACCCTCAGGTGTTTTTCTATTATTTGTTCTGCATGTAATGCAATCAAATCTCTTCCTGCTGCCATTTCCTTAAAAACACCCAATGTTCCAAGACAAGCACAGATTCTTCCACCTCTTTGTTCTCCAGATTCAATCACTGGTGAAGATCAATTTTATCTGCACAATACTGAATGAATGAATGAATGAATATATGCACACTGGTCTGCATGTACAGCCATAGTTTCTAAATACACAGTATGGAAGAAAACATACCTCTTACATTGGAGGGAGTCCCATACAAGAGTGCTGAGTAAGGAATAAATGCTGTGGGGATGGTGAAGGACTACTTGGGTTATTTTCCACAAACATCACCAGGATTGCCTCTTACAATTGATACAGAGATAGACCAGTTCCTTCTAGGAGAGCCAAATTGGGACATTCATCATGATAAATGGAGGGTGGTTTTGGTGATGAGTAGTTTGCTTTGCTGTAGAGCACAAATCTTGATAAATCTTCACCATGGATGGTTTTGAATCACCAAGATAATACTTAACAAAGATTAAGGGATTTCTGGTTTGTTGTAAGTGCTTCTGCAATCTGGGGCCTGGGGCCCTTCCCCCCCTCCTACAGCAGTGCCAATAGAACTGTGAGAAGGCTCTCCAAGTACTGTAGAATAATCTACACGCCTGTCTTTTCATTTCAACAGTCTCTGCTGTGTGCCCTGCAGTTTCATTTCAACACATATTTTAAAGGTTTGAACATGAATACCCTGGTAGAATGAACATCCCATTAGATGATGATGAGCAGAAACAATAAAAAGGGAGTAGGAATTATACTGCATTTCCAAAGTATCCAGATCTGTTAAGCAGCCAAAGTGAATGAGGTTGGCAAACTTGATGAATGAATAGAAATTATTTGAGTAAAAATAAGTGGAGAAAGGAGTGCATGCAATATTGTTAAAAGTGTGGGTGGTGTTTTCCCAAAGCAAATCACAGACTTTCCCAAGGGGTGTGAAACAGTGGGGTGAGGAATTTTACTTCCTAGACCTCTGTTGGCAGAACACTGCGGGGGCCGTCTTCCCACAGATTTCTTACTGGGGAGGGTGAATCTCTATCCTTCCTGGAGGTGCCTTGATGGACTTCCTGAAGTAGGATCAGAGGTCTAAAAGGTCCCTTCCAATTCAAGGAACATATGCGTGGAAGCAGCAGGAATAGGAAAGCAGGAAAGAGGCCATGAAACAAAGTTCCTGATTTTAAGGGAAAGTGAACAGCAATCAAGTACATGGCTTGGATTCCAGGGGGGATTAATTTTAATAAAATCAGGGCAATTGTGAAATGATACCATATGATAATAGAAAAAAAGAGCTTAAGATGGACAATAAAATTATGAGCAGTTCCAGTGAGGCAAGGAAGAGGCAAATTTGACTACACAAAAAATTTGGTTAAGGTCTGAAGAAGAGAAAGACAAAATGAGGAGCTCGAAAGAGGCCTTGGAAGAAGAGCCCAGAGGGACAGGCTGGAAGTTCAGAGGGAAGCATCAGCAAGGATAAGACCCAGAAGGAGAGAACTGGGGTGGGGGTCTCTTTCAAAGAAAAGAAAAAGAGTAAAGCAGTATACTATATAGCTGTTTCATGGAGATGAAGAAATGATAACAAGGAACAAAGGAAAGAGAGAAGTTATATTTTGACTATTTCCTTCAATAAGAGTCTATATGTTTCACTAGGCAATCATGAAAAGCAGGAAGGGGCAAGGATGCGATTTGAGCCTTCAATGTACCTGGCAAAGAAGCACATATTTACTTTGTGTGCAGATGTTCCACACCAAATAGATTGCACTCTAAAGTCCTGAGGAACTTACTGACAGTTGGCTGAATCTTTTTGAAAAATCATGGAAAATGAGTATCAGATAACTAGAGAAGGGCAGTTGTTGATTTTATCTTCAGAAAGAAGGAAAAGGAAAACTTGGGGAACTATGGACCAGTCAGTCTGACCCAGGAAGATTTCTTAGGAAATCATAAATCAACTAACATTTGCTTGAACATTTGAAGATGCTGGATGATTACCAGATGAAGAATCTTCAGGTACCTGGTTTGCCAACAGTACATGTGAAAAAGATTTTGGATTAGT
The DNA here is from genome assembly GCA_032468235.1 of Pseudoxyrhopus heterurus. Taxonomy (NCBI): domain Eukaryota; kingdom Metazoa; phylum Chordata; class Lepidosauria; order Squamata; genus Pseudoxyrhopus; species Pseudoxyrhopus heterurus. The sequence goes on along the minus strand of JANHJO010008586.1, from coordinate 8,007 downwards.
AGGAAATTATTTGTTGAATTCCATCCAGTGAAAAGAATAAATTTGACTGACCAGGACCAACTACCATTTGCTGCTGATAATGGACCATCTGTTTCCCAAAAAGGTATAGTGCAAAAGGACCTGTCTTTCTTTCCCAAAGGCAGGCAGAATTCTCCAGAGTCTCCAAATTATGCCCTAAATTCCAAGAGAAGGGCCACAAACTAAGCCAGATTTCTGCAATGCAGTGGCCTTTAGGCAGATTTCCCCACAACAGCCATTCAGGCTAGAAATGGGCCATGTCTGGCATGGAATGATGCTGGGCAATGACCCAAACCGTATTCTTTTGATGTCAATGCCTTGAAAAGTTGACAAATCTTTCCCCATCCCATTTTCATGTTGCCTGGATCAAGCCCCCATTCTCATTGTTGCTTTCTGCCCAGCAGACGTCCTGTAAGGGAAGTGGAGGATCCTGGCCTTCTGGATTTCTCTATCTTCTCCTTCCTGCTTGTTGCTCAGGGCAGCCTCCCCATCAATCTAATTCCAATTCCACCTCCTTCCTCATGGAGGGGGTGATTAGTACGACTGTGGTCCAAGGGCATTCTGCTGAGCTCCCCCATGGAGAAGGCAGTTTCCGGCAAAGGCAGTGCCCCGTGGCCTCCTTGCCAAACCAGTAGCCCCTCAACAAAGGCCTGACTTTCACCTGCTTCTTGAAAGGCCTAATTCGAGAAACCCGAAGGAAGTCATAGTGGCCCAAGACTCTCTTCTGCCTCCTCCACCTCTTCTGCTACTGCCTGAATTCTTGGCTGCCTCACAGATGGAGCTTTTTATCATGATCCAAAGACTCAAGCTTAGATGTTGCTTGGTCTTCTGTCTTTCAGATCTCTTTCTAGCCACTGCAGAGGGGTTGTATATTTGCCTCTGCCAAGGATGCTGCCCTCTCACACCCAGCAGAGCCTTGTGTTGCCCTCCCATTTCAAGGACCAGAAAGAGGAAGGGGGCCTGTGAGGTGCCAGGCAGGAAATGGGTGGGCTTCCCTGCCTTTCTCTTCTCTGGAAGAAGGTGGTCTCTAGCTGCAAAAGCTCCACCAATCCTGGGAAAAAGAGCCTGAATTGTAAACTGGTATGAGGCAAGGCAAACAGAAACATGGGCTCTCCAGAGCCCCCCCTCCCCCACCCCCACATAATGTTATACTGGGGATGATAGGTGTGAGAGTTCAGTAATGAGAAAGACTACTTTTGTGTGTGTATGTATGTATGTATGTATGTATGTGAGGGAGCTACAGCTATGTCAAATTTTAAAATATATATCCAAAATAACCCAATTTAAATGCAAAACTGGGGATTTTAGCCATCTCTTGACAGCCAAAAATACCTTTATTAGTTATACGATCATACATTTTTGCAGTTGTTTTTAACATACCAAAAGGCCATTCAGTTCATTGGGAGGGATGCAAAGGAGGGAGCCCTTGATCAACAGGGTTAATTGGGTTAAAAACAAGATTTCATTCTGTTCACAAAGTGCTTCAAACCCCCTTTTTCATGCAAGCCCCCAAACCTTTTGCTTTCATTTTAGGAGGAAAGGGAGAAAATCTTCATGGTTAAAATGAAATGACAGACAACCCCCCCCCCCGCTTCCCCACCAGGAAGTGAGAGCGCAGCCACTTTTGGCTCCACAGCCACCAGGTCAGCATCTTCCTGGCTTGTGGCCTTCATGCTGGTTTCCCTGACTCCACCATACCAATGACTTCCTTCCTTCTATTAGAAAATTCTCATCTAAATTTGTCTACATATAATTTAGAAGAAACAAGCTAAAAGAGTAAATATGCACAAGTGAGTACTAGTGATATAACAGGCATTGTGCTAACCTATGCATCTCATTTAAGCATATTGAGTGGGTGGGAATCCTTACTGAAGTGGCCAATTGCCCCTAAGAGGCTTATCCAGAGACAGTGGCCAATTCTGTGCTCTAACAGTCCTCTTCCTTCCCCATTCCCTAACTAGCACCCCAAGTTTAAACTGGCTGGGTTCTTACAGAATGACTCCCCCCATGCAGGGATTGTTTGGAAGCTCTGTCTCAGGCACGCCCCCCTTCTCCCCTTCCCCCGGCGGTGTCCGGCTGCCGGGGCCGCCTGGGCGCCGGGAGCCGCTGTGAGGGGAGGAGCGGGGTTAGCAGGGGCTCCCTCCGGACCGGGAGGACGCGGATTGTCTCGGCTTGCGGCGCGGCGCTCGCAGAGGCCTGGAGGGTCTGGGGCGGGACGTCCAGCTCCCCTCCGGCCGGGCTGGAGGTCGGGGAGGGTGCGGCAGCGGCAGGGGTACGTGTTG
>JANHJO010008585.1:30731-44424 GCA_032468235.1 Pseudoxyrhopus heterurus | reverse complement strand
CTCAAGAAAATGGGGAAGCAAATGATTGCAGCTGGCCATCAGTCCATTTGGGTCATTTACAAATCCTTATCACTGAGAGATGAAAGAAATTCCCCTGTATGCTGGTAGCATCAAACAGCCGGCTGATCTGGCAGGTGATAAAAGAATTCATCAGACTACAAAAGCCTTTCCTATCTAGACAGGTTCAAAAGCATTTTATACCATGTGGGTGAGGAGACAGGCTCGGGGTTGCACAGGAAAAGAAGGAAAGGCCATCCAGCGACAAAGCAAACATTCTGTCTCACTGAGGTTTGGTTTAAAAAGGATGGTTTTGGCCTGAATGCGAGGAACATACTAGCAGCAGGTAAGCAGAGCGGAAGCATGGGACACAAAGCCTGTGAAGTCTTGCTAAGTACCTTTCTCCAAGAAAACAGAAAATCTGGCATTTGAACAAAAAAAAGGTGTGGGGGAGAGAATGAGAGAAAGAGAGCGAGATGGGTAAGATGGCATCCTGCAAGATGAAAAGGGGCTTTGCAATTATAGGGTGAAAGGAAGATGATACGGTGAAAGGAAAGTTCTTTTCAGAGTACAATTGGAAAACAACGCCAATCTGTATTTATTTATGTGAGAGAATGATCATGAATAAACATTAATATTCAAGCGGTTAAGCAGTGGGGCTATTTTGAGCATGCAGTGCAGTTACTTAGTTCTGACATTTAAGAATCACTGTTGCTTCATCCCCCATGCTCCACTAAAAACTGAGAGGAGGGAAGAGGAAATTCAAAACAATGTTCAAAACACATCACCAAAGAATGAGATCTATATATAAAAAGAGAAGCTTTTGTGTTTTCAAAGCATTTTACTGACTAGATACATAATAGAGGTATGCTTCCGTTTCAGATTCTAATAGGTTTGCACAGATGTTTCTGCCAAAGTGGACTCTGAATGCAAGATCTGCGAAGCTTTGTTTAATGATCCAAATATAAGAAGACACAAAGATGTAGACAAAAGATGGGCTCCGCTGTCTGCTGAGCCAATGTACTGTCTTGTTTGAGGCTTTGTATGATGTGTGAACTCAGCCAACAGGTCTCCAAACGTGGATATAATGTATTTCTCCCAAACTCTTCACTGAAAGGGGAAAAAAAGACTGGTGAAAAATAAAGCAAAAGTATCAAGTTGTGACTGAGTCTATGTTCTGTCCCACGCTCCAAACACCCGGATTGACACCAGTTAAAGGTATAGTATAGTTTTTATTTCAAGCCAAACTTAAAGAAGCATTTCTTCTGCATAAAATAAATAGCTGGTTACCAATTAATTCCAACCTGAGTCATAAACAATTTCCGGGCCGAATGCCAAGAGATAGGTTCACTCCAAGATATGCTCTGAAACAAGGTCGCAATACAACAGAGAATCCAAGTCTGTTTGCCGAAACCGAAGCTAGAAAATACACTCCAACAGACCAAGACACCGATCAAACTTCCACTAGAATAGTACGTTGTTTCCTGCAAAGAGGCTGTTCCCAACCACACCCCTTTTATTCCCTCTAGGGTGTGGTCCAATTAGTGGTCAGCTGCAGCTTGACCTCTCCCCTTCCAGTGTTGCACTCTTTGCTGCCTTCTGCTGAGTAATCTTCTGACGCATGTGTCTGCTAATGGTTCTTCCCCACTACTCTCAGCAGCCACCTGCTCCTGCTGACTCGTAGAGGGACCAGCTTCTGTTGGCATGCTGTCAACAGCTGATTCCTCCCTTTGCTCCGACATAGTTTCTGTCTCTTCTTCGGAGTCAGAATCAGCTGCCAAATCTGCCACGCGCCGCAGAACCACAACAACGGCCCTGAAAAAAGTGACTTATGACCATTTTTCATACTTATGACCATTGCGGCATCCCCATGGTCATGTGATTTACATTTGAATGCTCGGTACCTGACTCATAATTATGACGTTTGCAGTGTCCCGGAGAGTTATGGGATCACCCCTTGTGACCTTCTGCCAAGCAAAGTCAATGGGGAAGCCAGATTCACTCAACAGTTGTGTTACTAACTTAACAACTGCAGTGATTCACTTAACAACGGTGTCAAGAAAGATAGTAAATTGGAGCTAAATTCACTTAACAAATGTTTAACAGAAATTAACAACAGAAATGTCAGGCCCAATTGCAGTTGTAAATCGAGGACTACCTACGATAAGATGAAATCAAAAAATGAGAACAATAGGACATAATGATTTGTCTGAATTACCCAGGGATTTTTTTCATGGCCAATTGAAGACTTGAATCTGGGTTTTCTGGATCTTTATGCAATATCTTAACTGCTGCACCATATTATCCTACTTGGGTAAACCCTAACCAAGGTTAGCTAGTAATAAATAAATCTTCCAAAAAAGTTACAGTGGCGTTGTTGCTGATTTCTATCCTTAAAGGTTTTTCATCTCATTTCTGGAGACAAATAAGCATCTTTTTCTACAGAGCTTTCGGAGAAGGTGAATTGGTAATTAATCAAAAGATCTGTTGAAATCTTTCCTCTCCAGTCAATGCCCATTCTAATCATTTTGATCTCCAGATAACTGCTCTCATAATTGTTTTTACATACAAACTGAAGTGAAAAGTACTTCTTAGTCTGAGTAAAGCAGGAATTGTGGTTAGTGCAAATGTCAGGTGCCTAGTTAAGGAATTGCTCTCGTCCCTGAAGCATTGGGAAATAATTGAAATTGTCCCGCACATTCCAAATAATCTGGCTACCTACTGAAATAGGAATATTCTGTTCTTACAATGCCAAGCAAATAAGATAATGACCCCACTTATGGGAATTGTACCCTGAAAAACAACTTTTACACATAGTTAACTGCTCAACCTAAATGCTCCCTACATAAAAAACATTGTAATGGAAAGAATTCTCCAATGGGTTTCAGAGCTGATTCGTATGACAGTTGCAAGAGAGAATGAGTAATATCTTTTCTCAGTTTGGGATATTTCATGGAAGAAGAAAATGCACAGGGCCTACAGATCATCCTGGACTTGCCACTGGTCTCTTAGCGGCCATTCAAAGTTACTTCCCAAGAGTCGGTTTCAAAGTTCTGCCAGGCACCTTCCTCTCAGCCACATGATCGCATGTTATTTTTTAAAATTAGTATCCTCCCTTTATAATTTTTATACATAATTCAAGGAAGCAAACTTAGCCAACACACTTTCCTCTTCCTATTTTCTTCACAACAACAACACTGGGAGGTGGATTGGGCTGAGAGAAAGTGAGAGAAAGCTCAAAGTTACTAGCTAGCTTTCATGGCTAAAGCAGGACTTGAACTCCTGGCCTCTCATGAACAAACGCACAATGGGACCATTGCTGCCTCATACTGAAATCAGAATGAATCTTTAGTCATGAAATGTGCAAAGGGAATAATAGAACATTTAGACATACAAAGATTAGAAATTAGTGGGGCACACTATAAAATATTTTTGCTGATATTGTACTGATTGTATTAATTTCCTTAAAGTATTTTGTAGAATTGTACACATTCTCACAAATTTTAACAAATTATCAGTTAAATATTATTTTTCATCCTTTTATATGTCCTTAGATAAGATAAAATTTAAATTAAATATTGTAGGTTTGGGGAAAGACTTTATTATTTTAAAAATGTATGAAATAGAAGAACAAATAGAAGAACAATTACAAACAGTTTTAGGAAACTCTGCTCATTCATGGTTTCAAATAACAAAATTCTGCATTTGACTAGAGTTACACCATTTAGAACACAAACAACTAGGTACAGTATGACTAAGTTTGGAATTAGTCTAAATTCACCTATTAATGAAGAAAACGGGAGATTTTACAACCTTGCATTACCAGTGAATGCAAACTTTTTGAATAGGTTAAAAGCGATTTGGAAATCAGTTATGAAAAAGCAATAGCACTTACACATATATGCTGCTTCAAGTGTTTTACAGTCCTCTCCAAGCAGTCAACATATTGCCACAGCAATCTGGGTCCACATTTTACCAACTTCAGAGGAATGGAAGCCTGAGTCAACCTTGAGCCGGTAAGGATCGAACTCCTGGCAGTCACCAGAATTAGCCCGCAATACCACATTCTAACCACTGTGCCACCACAGCTCTCTTTTACTTTTACCTTTTACTTTTACTCGTTTACTTCATGTTATTTGTCTGGCATAAGAGACCCTTGAAATTGATTTCATCCCGAAGTAGGGAAAGCTCAGTGAAAGTATATTACAGATGGTAAGTAACTCCAAGGAAATTCAACCTGATAAACTCCAGTATAAACCTCATCTGTTGGAGAAAAGAATCCAAAGAAATAAGTTCATATTATATGTGAGTTTTCTTATAAAAGTGTTCAGGGGTTTTTGGAACTAAATTTTTCATTAAAATATGACAAATCAGAACTCTTGCCATTATATTAAATCTTAAATTGACTTAAGATAATCCAAAGGACAATCTAAATCACAGTTGATTGTTTTCTAATCAGTTATGTCATAGATACTGTATGTCATAGAAAAGGATTTGAATATTTCCATATGGTGGCAAATATACTGGAAAATCTAATGGAAACAATCCCTATCTCCAATAAAGATGGCAATATTACAATAACACAGAAGAATATCTTGACTTCACTTGGTTTATGAGTTATGTCCAACAAAGGGCCTAATGAACATTTACTACTCAATTCCAGGTTCCCAGACAATCTAATTCAATAAAATCAAAATCTTAACTTGTGGCAGTTCCATGTTATGCTTATTATTCCCTCTCAATTGGTTTGGTTAGACAGCTGAGGTGATGGTAGAGCAATTTTGGGTCTCAGTGATATTTGCAGATTAGATAATCTGCCTAGTTCAGTTAATTATTTGTGTCTAAATCCCTTAGAAACCAACCGGCTTTCAATTCATACTTCTTAATTGAGTTCTTGGTTCAGACAAGTTGCATTTAAAATTATTTCTTTTTGCCATTTTTGTTCTTAAACCCCAAGCGGTCTGGAGGAGATCACTTGTTTGTGATTTAACTCTAGAACCATGAGAAAACTGCACTTTTATCTGGTGGAGTAGTGGGGGTCTTATGAGTGCAAATTGCATCACAACCATGGGACACCATCTTTGTTTTTCTTCCGTCTTTCAGCCTAATTTGTATACGAAGAATCAGCATGCTGGCTGGGGAATTCTGGGAGTTGAAGTCCAGCCATCTTAAAGTTGCTAAGGTTGAGAAACATTGTGCTACCCCTAATTTTTCCCCACCATGAAGAATCAGAATTATTTTTTTTTATTGAAGATAGAAAGATATGAAGATAGAAAGCTGAGAAATTTCTGACATGGCATGTAATTTATTTAATAATCCTAAGCAACTGGTCCTAGGTGTGAACATGTGAACGTATATGTATATAGACCCAAACTAATTGGTTATATATACAGTATATATACTGTATATATGTTCATGTGTGAATGAACTGAGGACTCCATCAAGGAATTAATATTTTTTTCCTCTCATTATTAACTTTGCCAAGAGAAAGATGTATGAGATTTGGTATTTTGCCTGTGTCTCCCACTATGGCTAAAAAAGAAAGCATTATAACATTATAGCATTATAAAAGCATTATAAGCCGAGGTAGTCCTCGACTCAGAACAATTCATTTAATGACCATTCAAAGTTACAATGGCACTGACTTATGACCATTTTTCAAAGTTATGATGTTTGTAGCATCCCCATGATCACATGATCAAAATTCAGATGCTTGGCAACTGGTTCATACTTACGACCATTGCTGTGTCTCAGGGTCATGTGATCACCTTTTGCGACCTTTTGACATGCAAAGTCAATGGGGAAACTAGATTCAATTAACAACCATGTTACTAATTTAAGCACAGCAGTGATTCACTTAACAAATGTGGTGAGAAAAGTCATAAAATGGGGCAAAACTCACTTAACAAATGTCTCATTTAACAATCGGAATGTTGGGCTGTAAAAGGAAGAATTGTAAGGTTTTTTTAAACCAACAACAATGTTGGTTTAAAATTACATGTAAAAGGACTACTTGTAAAAGGAAGGGTAAGTCAAGCTGCAAAAGGAAGAATTGTAAAGGGCTTTTTTTTAAACCAACAACAATGTTGTAGAAAAGGCTTCACTTTACTCACTGGTCTTCCATTCAGATATAATGTCCCAAGAGTCTTTAGCTAAATGGGGGGAAAAGCAAAGAATAACCAGTGAATGTATACATTTGTTGAATTGTTGGTGTTTACTATGCATCTTCAACCTCCATTTGCCCTTGGCAGCAAGAGGCGTACCTGAGTATCAAATGCTTTATCCACAATTTTTAATTAGAAATAAAACTTTGCAGTTGGCTTCTTCTATCTTTTGGATTCCAGATATTGCAGTCTCTACCATCTGAAGGATTTCAGCTACTTTGTTCAACAGTATGAAGTTAGCATATTTATGTTACCAGTTGAAATAATGTATTAATGAGCTTATGTTGATTTGGGGTAATTCTAGATATTATTAGGAAATGAGGAAATATGTTTTCAATGTGAATTCACCTCATTTTTTCAGTACCGAGACTCAATTATCATTCAAAATTCATTCTTCAGTTACTTCTATAATGCAGTCCTCTAGTCAAAACATGTTTATAAAAACAGATTAGGACACAATGCTCAGGAAAATTCATGTATTAGTGAAGATAATATAAAAAAATGCATTTTTGAAAATTGCTTGCAAAATATGTGTATTTTAGGCAAATGCAACTGAATATAGATATATGCCTAGGGATCAATAATAGAGAAAACTTCATACAGTACACACAGTTTTGACACTAGCTTTTAAAATAAATAATTTTCAGAAAATGAAGGTGACTCAGTCTTAAGATTTAAAAAAAAGAGAGAAGTAAACTACTTCCATCTGAAGGCTCCCAATCTTATCAACCAAAAGCCCAGAGAAATTATTATATATTTTCCTCTAAAATAATTTCCTTTTTTTTTCTTGGTAAGGGGAAATAAACTTATGGGAAAAACTAGACTGGATACAAATGGGAGAGAAAGGTGTCTAAACCCTCTGTGGAATTCTACAATGGGTAGGGCAATAGCAGAATAAAATGTTTGGCTGGAAAAATTCTAAAGAGGAAATGGCTAGATATGATAGAGGGCAGAACCTGCCTTGTCAGATTAAGGATACTTTAGGGTGCTTCTGATGGTATTATACTTCTTCTACCTTAGTCACCTAAGGTAGTCTTTGATGACTAAGTCGTCATCTTCTTCAACCTTAGTCTTCTATCTTAGTAGTGGCATAGGGAAGGATAGTACGTTGCAGGGAATGGTGTCACTCAAAAATGAGCAACAAACAGACTTCAGGGTGTGTGGTTGATGAACATTTATTAGTGTTTGCTACTGGGAATGGTGATGAGAATCCTCTATCTCTTCTCTGTTCTTGCGCAGAACAGGTTTAGAAAGGTTTTACCTATTTTTATGAAAAGATCTCTTGAGTGTTGATCCTCTTCAATAAAAAAAAAAGTGGACTGAATTTCTCATCTTTTCCTGCTTTCATATAACTTGGTCCAAATAAAGGCTTTAGAATTTAAAATTAGCAATTCTAATTCACTCCAGAACTATACTAGCAGCCAGTGCAATGGCTGTGAAATTGATATAAGATAGTAACGTATAAATTCCATTTCAATAAGCTCATGTGTATGTTGCTTTTTATTATTCCTTTGATAATAAATTTTGCACGCTTGTTTAATCTAAAGCTCTGATCTAATTCCTCATTTGGGCGCTTCAGCCTCCAGCATTTCTGAGCTGAATACATAGATTCAGGAGATTATTAATTTATTAATTAGGGGTTAGTCAGCTATGTATGCACTACTAAATCTGGGCTGATAAGGGCATTGGTTAGTTGATTTTGACAATTACACCCCAGATACTTGGAGATTTATTGTTTCTGTATTATTTTATATTTGCTTATTCTAAATACAATATCCTTATTTATTTGCCTGTTCTATAAATTATTCTAATGCTCAGATTTAGACCCAGTTAACACTCAGAAATTGGGTCCTTTTTTGACGTGAAGCTGTCTCATGCATCTCCATGACTTTATTCCTCTTCTTTACATATATGCACACATGCCATGATCATATTACAAAGTTGTAATGTTGCTATGTTTCTGAACTAATTGAAAATCTCTCAGTTGAAATGGGGTGAAAAGAGATTAGTGGAGTAGGATTTGTTTCTTTTTCCAGCCCAACCAAATTAAAAAGGGTGAGTGTAAAACATTAACATGTAAAAAAAAATAAACAACAGTAGAGACTGTAATAGATTTATTCCTTTCCCTTCACCTAGATGGGTGCCAGAGACAGTTTGGTAAGGTTGAAAGTTCAATGAAACAAAACTGTCTTCAGAAATCTTCTCAATGCCATGATGAAAAGAGTTTTATGAACATCTGGGGTAGAGAGCTCCGAAATATGGCAACTGCCATAGAAAAGACTTGACATGTCACCATCACTTCTGATAGAGATGTGATTGTATGTACACGTGAAGAAGCAATGGGGGTAGAGGGAACCTTGGCAACACAGACCTTTCCCAAAGAGAGACCTGGATTAAGAAACTGCACAGTCCACAGCTGGATGGGAGAGGAGGACAAAAGTTCAAGGTAGCCACACCCTAGAACCTTTCAGAACATATTTACTAGGTTAGAAGGTTATAACTCTAGTTTGGCAAGATTCTGTCATTTAGGCAGAAGAAATAAAGGATTGGACTCAATTAGATCTTGCTGTGTCATCTTGGGTTGGACTTTACAAGAGGGAGACCATCTTGAGATGGTCTCACTAGATGAGGAGATTAATTTCTGGCAAGGCAGTGCCTGATCTGATCTAGTAATACTGTGCATAGTGCTTTATAAGCCATAAGCAGAACATTGACCTTGATCCAGAAGATCGTTCATCTCCAATGTAAGTGCAATGAGGTTAGGAGACGTGTTACCCTATAATAGTGGAATCCACCAGTAGTGTCACTGCCACATTCAGGATCAACTGGAGCTTCAAGGTTAGTTCCAAGTGCATCATAGTAATCCAATGTTTCATTTGTAGTGGTCTAAATTACTGTTTGATATTGTAGTTTGAAACTATTTGATATTGTACTGTTAAACATGCATATGTGAAGCCTGCAACGGTTTTATTGGAGGTTGAACTGTGCAAGGGGGCACAGAGTCCATGCTTCACATGTTGTTGCTAAAAATTATATTTTGGTTAGACCAGTTGAGGCACAACAAACGGGATTCTTAGTAGCAATGTACAAAGGGTACATAGTATTACAAATGTAACTGTGCAGAGCTTGGTACTGAATACCCCAAATACCAGCAAATTTGCATGCCACAAACCGTATAATGTACAATTGTTTTGAAGGCAGGACACTGGCACCAAGAAAAGCACGTTAATGTTTCATCATCAGCCCACAAAACCCGAGATTTTAATAGTCGCTTTCAAGCACAGAATCACAGTACATCTTTATACAGGTTTCTCCCTTGAAATTCTCATTGTGAGGGAATGGAATGAAGAGATGTTTGGAAAGAAGGAAGATAACAACGGCTAATTCAAGGATCCGATCAGGACCGTTCTGCAACAATTGCTCTTGTTTTATCATAATAGGAGGCATTCTGCTTGTTTTCTCTCTCTTTCTGTCTCGCTCTCTCTCCTGCCTGAGCTACAATAAAGCAAGAGGGGATTTTTGTCACTTTAAGTCATGTTTAGAGGTAAGAGTGCCACCTACTGTGTCCGTTAACACTATTAATAATTCTGCAGTGAAACTCTGGTGGTAGAGAAAGTTAGACAAAGTGCACCAAAGAGCCACCTCCATTAGAAAACCTCCCAGTGGCTAAACAAATACAGTTGAAGGGAATGCCAAAAGATTTTGGTCTGGCAAGAGAGAATTTTCTTTCTCTAAAGGTCATGCTCCCAGGAAGAGGCAGCACTTCAATTCAGACTGTATTTGTTTCAAGCAACAAAAAAGAAATCGGGTCATTGAGCCTTCGTGGTTTTCTTTCTTGATCTATCCCACAAAGAGAGATTTCACCCCTCGTCATCTTGGCTACCCAATAGATTAATTAAAGGGTTTTGGGGGCCAGGGAGAGTTGACTGTTTCTTTGGAGTCACTTCATATGATTCCCAGGATTAAAAAAAAAATCTAATGTTTGGCAGAAAGATTATGGATGAGTTCATTTCTTGACTTTGGGCAGGAAAATGGCAAAGATAATTTTGTTTTTCTGACAGGAGAAAACCAAAGGAAATTAAAAAAAAATAGTTTGGTTTAGTTTTCTCCTGTCAGAAAAATAAAGAAGCAAACAAAAATGGTTTGGTTGTTAAAAAATATTGATGATGCTTTTCCTCATCCTATTGCATTTAAGTAAGACATGTAGTTTTTTTAATTCAAAACAGCAAAAAAAATCTATTATGAGTGGGCATATTTTTTGTTATAACTAGCAAATCATACTTTTTAATTATTTATTGGCCAACATGACCATGGAATGTGGAACATCTACTATTTCATAGGCTGAATTCTGGTCAAGGTTTCACCAAAGCTCACCAAAAACATGTACTAGACAAAGTCATTTTGTGAAGTGTATAGAAATTATTTATTTTCCCACCTTTATTATTTTTATATTATTTTTTTTATAAATAAAAGGCAGAGAACATAGGTAGTATTCCTTTCTCCTCCTATTTTCTGCAGAACGACAACTCTGTGAGGTAGGTTGGGCTGAGAGAGAGAGTTTCTGACCCAAAGTCACCCAACAGGCTTTCCTGCCTATGGTGGGACTAGATCTCAGAGTCTCCTGATTTTTAGCCTGGTGCTATAATCACTAATAATTAGAAAAGAGAACTCTCTCACATTAATTCCTCTGTACCTCACCCATGAACTGTCCCATCCTTCTATTGCTTTCTACTCACTGTTTCATTTTCTTTCTTTCTTCCTTTTTTTTTTTTTACCCCCATGCCTTATTTCTACCCTTGTCCCAGTCTAGGACTAGCAAATATCTGGATTATATTTAATAGGTCTGCAAAGAGATCCACACAATCTAGAAAGACATTTTTAATGGAGCTGCACACATCTGCATGAAACGAATTCTAGAATTCTCTTTTCCAAGTCTTTGGCTCTTTCCCTTCTTTCTTGATTTGTGCTTAAGAGTGCTTAGTCTTTGTGCTTGAGAAACAAACACAACTGTGGTAACTATGCAATAAATGTATACTAGAGAGGAAAGCTGTCAAGGGAAGGGGGAAGAGTCGAGATAGTTGCACATCTAATTACTGTGCCCAAATGACTGCAGTGTTGATTTGATTATTCTGCAGTAAGTAATGGGATTCAAAGCTAGAAATATCAGGGCAGAAAAATATATCTTTCCTTTTCTTGGAAAGAGAAAAACATCCCTTTGTTTTTCTATTCGTACATGAACACACACACACCCATGTACCACAAAGCGTTTATTCCTTAAAGTAATTGAAATTGTGCACCAGAGTTTGCCAAACAGCATATAACAATATAACAAGAAGGAAGATGGCCATGAATGTAATAGAGTCCTTCAAGGAAAAAATATGTACATCTGTGTACAATGTCCAGATTCTTCTTCCCCTCCAGCAGAAAGCACTTCTGCAGATCTTCCTCATCTCAATAAAGTGTGCCCCTATCACTTTTGCGATCAGATGTGTGGTAAGAATGAGTGAGAGAACACACACACACACATATATGCAGAAGCAAACATATATTTTAAAATAAGGTGAGAACAATAAAATAAATAGCCTGGGGGGAGCAAAATAGCCCATTTGCAAAATTAATACATATGCCACTTCAGGTACCTAATATTCTGTCATATCCAGAAAAACATAAGGACACGCACATCTTCCTCTCATCTTCCAGCAGAAACAGCAAAAGAGAAGAAGGAAAACAAGAATGAGGAAGAGGAAGGAAAGGGGTAGCTGAACGGAAAAGGGAAAGAACAGAATTGGATAAAGAATTGACAAAGGAAAAAAGGTAACTGAACAAGAAAACAAAGACTGTGTTTTTGTGTTACCAGAGGTGCTATTCAGCCAGTTCCGACAGGTTCCGGAGATTCGGTAGCGATAATTCGGAGAACCGGCAAATACCACCTCTGATTGGCTGACTGTGGCAAATACCACCTCTGATTGGCTGACTGCATAGCCACGCCCACCAAGTCATGCCCACAGAACCAGTAGTAAAAAAAATTGAATCCCACCACTGGGTAAGATGATAAAGTATAAGCCTACATTACGGCCTGTTTTTCTTCTGCCTCTGTCCTCCGTGTGCTCACATGAATCATGCCGCGTGTATCAGTTCATTTCCCTGATGTTGCTCTTCCTGTTCTAACAACTAGCTTCTTCTGAGCAACAGCAACCGTGGACATGATGACCTTCATCACACAGCTAGGTGACCTCTTCTCTTTGAGAAGGCTGCAAAGCCACCCTCCGATGGTTGGAGCAGGAAGTGTGACCACAGTAATTAGCAGGAACTTGCTGGAGCTGGATACAGCACATTTAATGCTCTGTGGATTCTTGATGGCATTTGATCTTGGAGATTCAGGAGCTAAGATCATAAGGCAGGAGTTTCGAAAAACGGAGAGAAATAACAATAAAAAAAATCTAGATAATAATTCTCCAGTGCTGGGCTGGGTGGCAGGTTGAATAGTGCTTCTGACCCAGGCTGGCAACATTTCTGAAAGGGGCGATTTGCAATTGAAGCCCTACGAGCGAAAGGGAACCAAATTTCCTGCTCCAATGAAAGTTAATGTTCCCAATATTACAGAGAAACAAAGTGTTACAACACTTGTTCCCCAGGTTGCAGCAATATAATTATCTAGCAGTTGTGCAATTTATGGGGGAGAAATGTGCGATGCAGTTATGGAGGTATAAAGGTGAACAGGGGCGAAAAATTATGCTCTTCAAATGCCCATTTCCTGCAAACTCTAAATATTGTCTTCAAGGCATATGCTACTTTTCCCTTTCTCCTTTAGTGTGCTGTGCTTGTATTAGTCACACCCATTTATTTCTACCATAATTTATGTGTTAGTTCAAACTTGGCAAGAGGGCAGGTGTTGCATCCAACATTTGGTCTTGCTTCAGAAGTTTCTATGAATATGAATGTCTATAGTTTTTTTTACAAGCTTACTTTATCACCATAGCAACATGTTTGTTAACTTAAGAGCTTGTAGTTTTAATAGCACTCTTATTCAATGAGATGTGCAGTGCAGGGTTCATCCAAGTATCTATAATCTAGTTTTATTTATTCTCAGTTATGTGGGAAAGACTACAGGCTGATTAGGGGATGCCTTTAATTTGATTTAAAAACAAGTTTTGGGGAAATCAAAGGAATCTTCAGTGTTGTCAGTTCTCATTACCACAATCGGTCTCAGTAGCAAAAAAGAGTCTTCAGAAACTGTGTTCAATATATCCTCTTGGATTAAGGCAGAACAACTTATTTATAAATTTCCTATACTGGCTGTTATATACAAACTGTAATACAGTAGAACCTCAGTTCATGACCACAATTCGTACCATAACTTTGGTTGTGAACCAAGTTCGTTGTGACCTGAAACAAATTTTCCCATTGGGTTGTATGGAAATACAATCGATCCATTCCAGACCCCTATGAACTCTATTGGTTTTTTAAGATTTTGAAGCACACAAATACAGTACTGTAGTTAAATATGCCACAGAAATCACAGTGTAACAGTA
>JANHJO010008584.1:19014-37604 GCA_032468235.1 Pseudoxyrhopus heterurus | reverse complement strand
CACACAGCAGCAGGCATCACACACACAACATCAACAAAACAACAACCCAGAAGGACATGCCACCACAAATATACTTTCTTAAAATAAAAAAAAAACCGAGCAAGGCCGGTTAATCAGCTAGTTATCCTATAAATGCCTGTTAGATTCTTTTTTAATCTTGGCTGTTAGAAATAATATATATGGGAAGCAATGGCTGTTGTGGAGTCAATGACCATGGCAAAAAGAGGACCCACTGAATTAATCAGCTCTCTAAACTACTTTGCAGATTAAGGAGAGAGCCTTCAGAAGGACATGTTTTATTATACCTGGTGATTTTCATTCAATCATCAGAGAAAGAAGTTTTATGTAACTTTAAGAACTTAAAAGAAAAAATATTATTTGAAAATAAGTAGCCAAAAGGGTGATTTTGAAAGTTTTAAGCAGACTAAGGGGCCAAATTGACTGGTAATAAGATTTTAAAATACCGAATTATTAATATACTTGGTGTGATTTGTTTAAAATCCTATTAAATATATGAAAATTTTGAATTTAATGTAAGAAATCTTTCTCTGGGAAAATGTTGTGATTAGAAAGAAACATGATAAGAGGAGACATTGAAAGCTGGTTACTAGAGGGAGCCAGAAAGAATTAAGAATTATAATTAAAGAAGACCCATTAATACAGAATGGACAAAATTTAACTCCGGAAATTATCAAGGATATTAAGCAACAATGTAGTCAGAACTTTTTCTTAAGATTATCCATAACTATAAAAATTGTTCAAAAAAGAAGAAAGGAAAAGAATACAACTGAGAATCAGACTATTGGATATGGATATTAAATGGACAGGATACTGATATTGGCAATGATATTGACAAAAATGCTATGCAAGACTTGAAAATGAAATTGACTGATGTTTTAATAACTAAAAGGGACAGACAAATAATAAATCAGAAAAGTGACTTGGATGTGTGGATTTCAACTCAGAAGACTTACTTGGACAACTTTTTTATTTTGAATTTACCAAGTAGATGTATTACACTTATGAAGGCATTCTTGAAAAAAAAAAAAGAGAATGAAATCAGCTTTTAGGTCACTGCTTAAAAGGAATACATATTAAAATGGAAGAAAAGTGTTGAACTTGTGAAACAGATGTTAAACAGAGGAGATGAAGAGAAGATGATAAATTAATTTATAGAAACAGTATTTGAAGGGATTAAATTTCAGTGTTTCTGGTATTGTAGCACAATAGAATTTTTCTTGATTAAGTTTGAATGGTGAGGCTTTAAAGATTTGTTTATAGATAAGAGATAAGACCAGGAAGAAGGGTTTTTTTTGTTTAGAGAAAATAATAAGTTACTATGAAAAGGAAAAGAATATGAAATTAATTCATTTGTTTAAGGTCAAAATATAGTTATTTCTGGCTCTTAATACATTTGCTGATTAAGAATGAATGATGAGGCTTTATTATTTATTAATACATAAAAGATAATATATGGGATAGCAGGGATTTTGGTTGAAATCCTAGAGAAGGTGATATGTTACTGAAATTGAACTTGTCTTGATGAAGAGACATGATGTTTATATATTTTTCTTTATATTTTTTCTTTTCCCTCCACCTTTTAAATTCTGTCTACACTTTTTATTTTTATTTTATTTAAATTTTTATTTTATTTTTTATTTTTATTAATATTTTCCTTTTTTCAGGAATTCCTGTGTATGTGTGTGTTTGTATTAATTTTTTTCTTTATATTTTTAAACTTCAATAAAATATATAGAGATGATTATTAAATGGGCTTTGTTTACAGCTACAAGTAAGCAGCCTGAATTTTGTACTTTCTGAAACAGTGCTGGATAATTAAATCTAGCTGAGAGGCTAGATTAAAACATGCATACATATAGAAAATTATTCCCAGCAATATAAAGAAGACAAAGTGGAATTGAAGATTTTGAATGGAAAGTAGCTGAGTGACACATCTGCTTCATAGAGAGAAGTCATACAGTTTTGTTTAGTCCTCTGTATTAAACTGACTGAATGTAAAACCTTTGCCAGAAGTAATATGAGCCAAGACAGTCCAACAGAAATAGCATTAACATCTCATCCTGGAATCTACAGGCTGTCAGCAATAAAAAGTGGCAGGAAAATAACCTGCTTAGATTTACACTGAAAGTCACTTTGGTATAGTGGTTAAGGCACCAGACTGGAAACTGGGAAAGTATGAGTTCTAGTATCCCATTGGAATGGAGCCAGCTTGGATAAATTTGGATTAGTCATTCTCTCTCATCTCTAGAAAGAAGGCAACCGCAAGCCACTTTTGTGAATCTTGCCAAGAAAAGTGCACGGATTAGTCCATGGAGTAACTAGGTGTCTATGTTCCCAGGTAAGCCAGTCAGGAAGCACATCAAGATGAAATAATTCTACTTTATTGTAAGGCTATATTAATGGAATCTTGCACGCCTGAAAGTACAACTTCCCAGTTTTAATTGATTGATCTGTTAGGACAGGTCCTTTCTATATTTCTTTCTCTGAAATCACATGACAAGATGGTACATAGTATTTACCAGATCTGTTCTGTTAGAGGGTGGTCAGATGTTTTCTCTCTTGCCCTGGAGATGCAACACCAGAACCAATGACTTGATTATGGATTCAGTCTAGATTTTTTTTTATTGAGAGAAATTTTCTAATAATGGCCATCAACCAGTAGAATAGGCTAGTTCATAAATCTTCTTTGCTGGAGGTCTTTAAAAGAAGCTGAATAACTAACCTTTAGCAAATTCTGCACCCAGCACAGAATTGGAGCAGTAACTTCCGAGATCCTTTCCTACTGAAAATTTTCTGAACTATAGATAAACGCTTTATCACAGAAGTTCATGGTCTCTACCCAAACATTAATAATGCTATTTAAATTGTGTTGTCTTTGCTTAGCTACTTTGGGGAACAGCACACTCAAAAACAAATCTACTGCCAGGTAGGCCACTAGTTCCAAAATGCTGTACCCAACAAGATGGCACTCCTTCCTTTTTCTGTTCTTTGCCTCTCACAGGCGAAGAGTTTCTGAAATGTAAAATATAGTCACTGCCTCATGGTCATCCTTGAGAGTTGGGAAGTCAGGGTAGTAAAGTGTACTTCTCATTCCATCATGGAAGAGGTTGCAATATGAGTAGTTAAAAAGGACAAAATCTCCACCTCCTGCCCCATCCCTGAACCATTAGTTCAACTGTTACTTGTAGAGAATCAATTGGAAGACTTGTACTATGTATAATAGCTATAATGTTGCTATTCCTTGTAATATATATTATAAGCTTCTTCAGAGGAAAATAAGCTATACCATACTTAGCACTACAGTTGCTTCATGGGAATAAACGTGGCTTTTATACATTGCTTACAAATGTATAAAAATGACCAGTTGGCTCTGTGATATACCTAAACACCATTTGAACTTAATAGCTAAATTATCCATAGTTCAACACAGTTTTGCAAATCATCTTCCAAAATACTCTGATTTTTCCCTTTCACATACTTTAATTCTAATACATTCGAGTTAAAGTTGTATAGATAGAATACATGACTGTTCTTTCGCCAGACTTTCTATGAATAAAAAGCAATTGGTTAAACATTTTATAGTCCAGAAATGCAACTCATTGGCAGAAATGCAACCAGGTATTTTCTTCAGCTCTTTCTGAATTAGGTTTCTATGCTGCACATTCAGGTAGAGGCATTTTAGCACAGTTACTGAGTTTTGAAGGCATATATCATTCATTATAAACGTGGAAGATAAAACCTTGTTCTTCCACCTGTTACAAGCAATGTAGCTAAAACTGGAGCCTTAAAATGCATATCATTCTGTTGCAAATCCACTGTGTTTCTTTGCGGGGAATAATTGAAAAGGCTTTGCATTCTGCACTTAAAGTGCAGAAATTTTTCCCCAGTTTACTGCATTTCCATATTGGTTACAAGGGACAGACTTCTCTTTTTCCCTGGCCAGCACAAGAATAAATAAATTAGAAGTGTTCATAATCTGAATCTGCTACAGTCTGCTAGCATATTGAAATTATTGTATAATGTTCCAAAATCAAAATTGGTTTCAAGTAAATCACCCTGTATGCCATGCTGCTTCATGACATTCTGTGATTGGTTTGGTGATTTGGTGATTTGGTTAGTTGTTTTTGTTTTTTGTTTTTAAATGCTTCCATGCCATGGAGACCTGAAGGATTGTTTGAGGTAGGCAACACAGCAGGGATTCTTTATTATAGTAATGTAGAATAACATAATATTGAAAGCCTTTCTATATTTTTCTCTGTCCTATCATATATTAAATAAAATCAAGGCAATATTGTTTTGAGTTTCTTTCTCGCACTTTTCTTTCTCATGTCGGTATAATCTTTTCTGCAAGTTCCCCCTTAACAGTTGCTTCCTTCCTTCTCTATTCCTATTGCGAGCTCTGTATTCTTTTACATTGTTAAACAGACATAGATTTCATCTTGGGTGAAGTCAGTCAGGAGGAGGAGGTGGAAGAGTGGGGATAAGGGAGAATCAGTGAAACACCTGTTCAGCAATTGCAAAGCACTTTTGGTCATGATAAAAAATGCTGCCTGCCATATAAATCAGTATGTAATTGCTTTAAATATATCTATTTTCCCATCTTTATTGTGGGGAATCCAAGGGTTGTAATATAAACCATCCTTATGAGTTTTGTGTGTGTTCAACTTTTTTTTCCACATTGGTTGGCACCATGCAATGAAACACTTTTTATAGAGTGTTGCTATGCTTCTGAATTTTCAGATTACTGCATCTGAAAACTGTTGTGTTGTTTGGTGAGCATTGCAGTAAGTGCACTGTGAATTTGATAGAACCTTCAAGCTAACAGCCAGATAGTATTTTTGTTGTTATATTGTTCATGGGTTGTTTTGTTAATCCATTTCTTCCTATTCAGTTCTGTGGTTGTTTTTCTAGGCAAGCAATCTGCAATCAATGAATCAGTAAAAATAGAGTTTTTATTATTGGCTATGATTTTTAAAATGTTCTTTTAAAAAATCCTTTGAACACTGTTTTTTGTAGGATTAATGCAACATTTGTAAAAAAAAAAAAACTAGGTTACAGAATGTATATGACTTATAGTATCCCAAAAGTGCTCATTAGCAGCTCCTAATTAAGGTAGAAAGAAATGGTGGGTGTTAATGTTGAATAGCTCTATCCAAACCAGCAAAGCAACTTCAAAAAAGTTATTTAGGTAAGAAAATATTAGATGCCCAAATAACATCATAGGTGTACATACATGAATGTGAACTTGGAGCTGTCTTAAATATGAATATCTTACCAATTTATTATATGAATTTAAGTTTATACCTCGCATGTATGTATCCCTCTATATTGTAAATTATAGAACTCCCCTCATCAGTTAAGTCTTAGTTATACTGCCCAGCATCCCGCCATCAATCATACTTAAAGCTTGTTGCTTTCAGGCTTTCTGTAAGTACATTTTTACCTTATCTTTCATAATTTTCAGATGCACTATGAGTTTTCTCTATTGAGTTGGCAAGTGGCCCACTGTCACCTCCTCTTCAGCATGTTTCTTAGAGTAGGACTGCAAAGGGTTTTTGTAATCTTCTTGTTTATCCACAATGTAATTCAGCTCACATTTATCAGCCTATATTAGGGTGATATTAAAACCAGCAGCCCATGTTCAACAGCCAGTGGTTTGAATCCATTTCACTCCTTCTCCTTTCTAGGTTTCTTTTTTTTAAATCCTCTCGGTTTCTTTTTTTTAAATCCTCTCTGATTCTGTTTAAAACTCCAGCTGGGATGCTAGTGTGGCATTTGATACTAGCCCATATGCAACCTGTCTTTTCCTTATGGAAGTTTTCTATAAGGGTTTTATTCTCATTTTTTAATCAATAAAATGAGTGCAAACTGTTTTATTTGGGTGCCCTTATGGATACCTAGTGACATGTTGGGTATAATTAATAAAAATTAATAAAGAGATTAAATAAATACATGTAGTTCTTGTTTAATGACTACGCCTTTTAGTGATCATTTGAAGTTATGGCATGGAAAAAGTAGCAATAAAAATAGCACTTAGACTTATATACCGCCCCATTGTGCTTTACAGCACTCTCTGAGCAGTTTAAAATGTCAATATATTGCCCCTAACAATCTGGGTCCTCATTTTATCAATCTTGAAAGGATAGAAACTTGAGTCCACCTGAGTTAGGATTGAACTCCAAGCTGTGGGAAGAGTTAGCCTGCAAAACTGCACTCTAACCACTGCACCACCAGGGCTCTTTAGTAACTTTATTATTGATCTTTGCACTTATGACTGTTGCAGCATCCCTGAAGGCATGTGAGGAGATTTTGGCACTTTGCAACCTGTGGGTGTTTATGATTGTTACTGTGTCTAGAAAAACATTATCACTATTTGCATGCTTCATGGTCAGCTTTCAACATACCTGTCAATGGAGAAGAAAGCAGTAAACTCACAAGACACTATCCCACAATGTCTCACTTAACAGTCATGGAGGATTTGTGTAACTGCATCACTTAGTGACAGAGCTGCTGGTTCCAATTGCGGTTCTTAAATGAGGACTATCCGATCTTGTTATCTGTTCTATAAGTCAGTTCCATTGGATAAAATCAATTTCCAATTATATATTCATGTAATAACCTTATCTTACCCAACAAATAAAAATAATCAAGTAGGTACCTTGCAGCGAGATGTACAGCAAACAAATTTAATAAATAAATAGTATCAATAAAGGAGAGTATTTGTAGCTCAAGGTTGAAATGAGGGGTCCTTGGTGCTCTCTGAGCTTGGTTGTTTTCTTGCAGATGTTTCATTGCCCAAACTAGGTAACACCATCAGCGCTAGTAAAGAGTGAGGTGTGCTCTCAGTTTATACTCTAGTGGCTTGCCCTGTCAGTGTTGGTGGCCTTAGAGGTTCTTAGAGGAGCTTCAGTAGCTCAGTGATTAAGAACACAGTACTGCAGATAAGCAGTTTGGCTGATTGAATCCCACCAGCTCCAAGGTTGACCCATCCTTCCATCCTTCCGAGGTAGGTAAAATGAGAACCCAGATTGTTGGGGGCAATATGCTGACATTGTAAACCACTTAGAAAGGGTTGCAAGCCTGATAGGCGGTATATAAATACAGTGCTATTGCTATATAGTTGATATTCCTTTTTAGTTTTAATGGTTGCCTGTCCCTTGGACCCTATGAAGAAGAGAGCCTTCTGGTTTAGGAAGAAACCTTGCTTCTTGCTTCATTTCTTTTTCTGTGGCCTAATACGGAAAGCCTAAGATTGGGCCATTAAGCGGCTAACTATGGAAGGCTTGCAATGTTTTGATCCGCCGTGTCTCCACGCCGCTGCGCTTGTGAATGGTTTGATTGCATGCGGAAGGCTTAAGCAACTAAGTCACACCCTGAATCAACATGAAGGGGTTTTAATCGTAAACTTGGTGACATAAAGACAAATGCCGAAATCTTAGGACCAAATTATTTCTAATTGCTGTTCAACAGGGGACATACCATTAAACTGCCAATTTGCATATGGAGGAAGGACACACGCTGTATTGTTTTAAACAGGTTTACCAAACATATCATTAGCAGCAAACACCAGCTACCTTTTTTGTTTTTTGCTTAATTCATAATTAGAGCTCCACTCAGCGTTGAACAGGCCAACTTCATCCTCCTCCACAAGTGCTTCTTTATCAGAAGATTATTGGAGCACACTGTCCGCAGGGGGTAAAGATCAGATCTAAGTGGAACAGCCACTTGGACAGAAAGCATGGAGATCAGAGGAAATCCAGCTGGAAGCTTCTGTTTATGAATCCCGACATTCAAATGCACAAGTACTAGAAATAAACCAAACATACAAAGCCAGATATACGTATATGCATTTAAGAGGTCAGAATAATTTGAAGTTGGAAATCAAGTTTTTCCTAGATTAAGAACTTGGTAAGAAATGTCTGTGTGATATTATCTACAGTAGGGATGAGAGGTCCACCCCCCCACTCCCATATCTCTTTCCTTTCTATATTATTACAGTTTATTGTGCCTTGAGAGTTCCACGCCTCCTCAATTAATACATTTAAAAGACGTTCTAAAAATAATTAATTGCAGTCCTGGAATTGCAATAGTAATTGGTGCGTTCAAATCATTGCTATGTTATTGATGCATCCATGTCCATGAAAAAAATTGCAAAAATGCAATCTCCATTCAAACTTTGCATCTTTTATGTAGTACTTATTTGGAAAAACATAATAAAAAACACAAGTAAATCTAAATTTAAGAAAGGGTAAAAGGATAAGGGAATATCTAATGAATTCTATATAATTCAAGACTGAATACTATACAATCAGCTAAGTTAAACAGGACAATGATGAAAAGATTGATTTGGTTTACGTTTTATGCAAATTGACTAATTTGGTATTTTCAAAGTCATGTATAAATCGGAATGCTGTTTTTCTTTGAAATCTGTACTGCTGTGATTTTTATTTCTTTTACCCTATCAAAAATCTATACTTACTATTGTATAGTATTAAAATAACATACAAAAATAGGTATACTGAGATATATATTTCAGTGAGTTATTAAACAAAATTGTGTTAACCTTTGGGAAAATATTTAAACAGCTTAAAGTGATTGAGTTACTGAATTTAAGAATAGAAAAATGAGAAACTGAAAATGTTTGATTCCCCAAAGACAGTATAAAAAGTATAAAAATTCATTGGTACAGTTCATAATTTCAGTATTAATTTTTCTCAGTTATTTGCCTGGCTTTGCTTTGTAGGTGCCACTCCACCTTCAGAAACCTTTCATCCGAGTTTTGCTCTCTAAAAAAATTGTTAAGTACAAATAAGATCATTGTAAGCACTATACATACATTTCTTCATTTCGGCAGGAAGATAAGGTAATTTGATACACAATAAACCAACTGGCTGTGGCATTATTTAAACTAAGACCTTTAATTAAATGGTCTGTCTCTTAATTTTTATCAGATAATTTTGAAAATTAACTGATTATAGACAGAGATAAATAGACTTGGGGAGGGGGGGTTGGCCCTAGAAAGTTAATCTTTGATTTCTAATTTTGTAACTGAAAGTGGAACAGTTGAATGAAGTAACATTTTGGAAATAAGCGTTGAGAAAGGACAGTTTCCTGAGCTGTGTGCAATTATGGCTTTAGTCCACCACACGTTTTCCATTAAGGTAAGGTTGGGAGAACAGTGGTAAATTTGTGGGGCGGGGGGCGGTTATAAAAACAGTCAAGATGGTGGGTGTGGGTTCAATTAAAGCCCCAGCCATATATTTATTTATTTCCTTGGCAAAAGTGGCAAAGGGTAGGGTTTTAATCACACAATTATGGCCCGTATCTTGTTTACTTCGATCAGCTCCTCATGGATGCTCCTGGTGAGATGCATAGATATGAGGGAACAAAGAAGTAGCACTGTGTAGTGTACAATTATTACTCTCCACAAACCCTTATGTCAGGGGTGTCCAACCTTGGCAACTCTAAGACTTCTGGACTTCAACTCCCAGAATTCCCCAGCCAGCATTCCTCAGCATTCTGGAAGTTGAAGTCCACAAGTCTTAAGCGTTGCCAAGGTTGGACGCCCCCGACTTATATTATTGGCATGAGGGGCCTTACCAGTCTTGCTCCACCATTCGGGGGTGAAAGGATGACTCCAGTTGAAGTGAATAAATTATTGCATTGTGCCTGCCATGATGACAGGGTCCAGGGGAGGAGCAGTTCATCTGGTTTATTCATTCGTTTTATAAATGTTCTGATGAGCACAAAAGGCAGTAAAAGAACAATGAAAATAAAAAGATATAATATAGGAAGTTAAGAATTCAAAAGAAAATTAGCAGTGAAATAAATACTTGAATCAAATAAGAAGTTAACAGCTTGGTGAAAGAGATGTATCTCTTTCAGATTTCCTAAAGACTGACAGAGTTGTGACTAACTGCAACTCCTGCAGAAGTTTAGACCTATTTCCCCTGGGCCAGAAGGATGAGTTACTTACAGCAGTGCTATCTTTGTGGGCCTTT
Source organism: Pseudoxyrhopus heterurus (assembly GCA_032468235.1). NCBI lineage: Eukaryota > Metazoa > Chordata > Lepidosauria > Squamata > Pseudoxyrhopus > Pseudoxyrhopus heterurus. The sequence goes on along the minus strand of JANHJO010008584.1, from coordinate 27,582 downwards.
CCTACCAGTATTTAAAAGTTCCTAAATTCATATTGGGAAAGGTGGTTCCTTGGACAGTCTGGCACTAAATTCTTTTAGAGTTTTCTAGAATTCTATTAACTCTTGTTTGGCTCCAATTTAGTGTTGACCACTGTTAGTCAACTAGATTCTTGTATATAGGCTTGAGCAATAAATCAGTTTGGCTAGAACGTAACATGTGATCCTGATTCTTTACATCTGAGAGTCTGCTTAGATACATATGTCAAAGCCAAGTCCAGTTCATGATTTTTCCATAAGAAAACAGTAGCTGACTTACCAAAGATGTTCTTTTTGTTTCAGACATTACCAATACCTACAACTGATATTCCATTTAAACAATGGCAGAGGGATGTCGCTAACTTCATATGGCAAGAGAGAAAAAACCAAGAATTAGATACAGACTACTGCAAGACGCTAAGGGAAGAGAGGGGTTAGGTTTACCAGATTTGAAATTGTATTCTGATGCTTGCTGTTTGGTCTGACTAAAAGAATAAGTGAACCTTCAGAATAAGAGGCTTGTTGACTTAGAAGGCCTGAATTAAGATTTGGATGGCATGGTAACCTATGTTGATTTCAACAACCATTTTGTTAGCCGCCCGGAGACCTCTGGGAGTGGGGCGGCATAGAAATTCCAACAAATAAATAAATAAATATGCCATTCTGAGAGTTTGGAATAAATATAAAACAAGGTTTTCAACAAAGGTGCCTCTTTGGGTTTCCCCACAGGAAGCTTTTTTCAGAAACGAAATGGTGATGAAACTGAACTGGTGGACTTACGGCAAAATAATATCTTTTAATTTTGGTGACCCCACCCTGAAGTCTAAGGAGGAGTTAGAATCAGAGGGTCATGTCTGCCATTGGTTTACAACTGAAAGAAAGATTTACAACTGAAAGAAAGATTTAAATTAGACAAAAAGGGTTATGAGTTTGATTTCATTAAAAATGAATTGGAAATCCTAATGTGTGGTAGTGGTGAACGTATTATTGCTAAGGTCTATAAAATGTTATTGAATTTGAATCTGGAAATTGAACATGTAAAGCATTGTATGATTCAGTGGGCAAGGAACTTTGGATATAATGTAATGCTTGAACAATGGGAGAATATGTGGAAGAAAGGTTTAAAATTTACATTAAATTATAACTTAAAAATTTCTGTAAGATGATGTATCATTGGTATTTAACTCCAGACAAGTTGTCAAGAATGTACAAAGGTATTTCAAATGAATGTTGGAAATACAAATGTAAAGAAGAGACTTTTTATCGTTTATGATGGATGTGTGATAAAGCAAAGAAATATTGGAGTAGGAGTCATACTTTAATACATAATTTTTTTAAAGTGAATATAAAGAGAAAACCAGAGACTTGACTTTTCGGTTTAATGGAAAAAGGCTTGGATAAAAAAATTTGGAACTTTGACATTATATATGTTGCTGGCAGCAAGACTACTCTACACACAGAAATGGAAGAACATTTCGATCCCCACAATGGATGAATGGCTGCAAAAATTGATGGAGTTAGCAGAGATGGCTAAATTGACTGCTTTGGTTAAAAAAAAATACAAATACTTTTATTTCTACTTGGAAACCGCTTTTGGACTTTCTGTTTAAGGTGGGGGGGAAAATGAAAAGCTTGATTTTGGGTTTTACCAATTAAATAGATTTGTTGTTATAGAAATGGCTAATTAAAACTATTATGTAAAAGTAAAAAGTTGAGATGTTAATGCCTTATTCTACTGTACCAAAGTGAGTCAGAAGTCAATACCTTTTCTTTCTTTCTCTTCTTCTTTCCCTCACTTTTTCCTTCCCTTTTTCCTTCTCTATCTTTCCTACTATTTGCTTTTATATTTTCTTTGTATGTTATAACACAAATTAATGAAAACTATTAAAACTCAAAGAAAACAGAGGCTGACTTCCAAGTTGACCATCACAGATAAATATGTAAGTGGACTAAGCAATAAGAACACGAGTCACTTAATTGTAGCCATGCCCAATGCAGTGGAATGTATTTGAACTATAAATCGCACTAACTTTATAGCAATACGTATAAATTATCATATGCATACTTTATGTAAACATATTTGTATTTCAGTAAAAATATCTCCTGTTTTTAGCAATATAAAAAGGAACCTCCTTTTCTTGGCTTAGTTCTCCTTCACCATGATCTTTGATTTGTTTATGTTCTGCTCTTTTGGAAAAGCATGGACTAGAGGACATATTACTCCCTTTTTGTCCTGCTTGTGAATTTTTTGGAAGAAACCTGGTTGGTGGCCAGCAGAAACAATGCTGAATAAAATAGCTGGATAAAATCAGGGATAGACAACTTTTTGACCATGATAGACATATATGGAATGTTCATATAAAAAGACAGCCATTGAAGGGAGTCACAGGTGATCAGTGCAGCCAAATTATAATAAATAGGGAGGATTTACAATTAATGAGTACAGCTGATTATAATACATCACTAATTTTCAGAAATTCCCTGTCCTCCCTTCTAGCATCAGGATGCTCTGTCATCCCAGTTTCTTTTCTTTTTGTGGGACTGATGGGCACAGCATCAAGTAAGGAACCCACACACTTTCATTTTACAAGAATGCTTCTGCTTTTATGTGGCAACAGAGATTACTGTGTATTAAATAAACATGCAAGGGTCCTTGGTGCTCTCTGAGCCTGGTTGCTTTCTTGCACATATTTCATTACCCAGCTAGGTAACATCAGCAGTGCTAGGATCACCTGTTGATGTTACCTAGTTGGGGTAATGAAATGTGCAAGAAAACAGCTAAGCTCAGAGAGACCAAGGACCCCACACTTCAACCCTGAGCTTCTATTGAAATGAAGATGATGCTAAACTACTTTGGTTTGAAACATGCCAACTTCTCATTTAAAAGACAAAATAATACATTCCGTTTTATAAAGTAGTCATGGGTATCTATGTATTCTTCATTAGCTGTCCCTGAGCTGGGCTTTCCTTTTTCTAATTTCATAAATTGAATTGTTCCTTTCTTCTGACCTGCTGTGGCGTCTAACTAAAGGCCTTTTTCATCTCTGTTACAAGATTTTTCAGATCCTTCTTGAGGAATCAGAGAAAAATGGTGTCTAAGATGCAGGAGTGCTGAATGGTATTTACCCTCAGCATGCATGCTAAATAAATGGATAGGGGAATGGCTTCTTCCATCATCCCAAATTAAAATTCATACCCTTTAACCTTCTGAAATAGCCAAGATCTCTGTCGTTAAGACTGATTCATAGGATGCCTTGATATTCTCCATTATTTGTATGCTTGGGAATCCCAAACAAACATTTGTGAAATCCATTTTGAAAGACGTTAACACTTGTGAAACCTGTGTGCCCCAGAGGGATTAGATAAATTTCCATGTCAAATATTTGAAGCGGAGCACTTCGACAGAAACAGTGGGCTTTTTTGTGTGTGTTTTGATGCCTTTCATTTCCATAAACTAGATTACTTTCTGAAATTACTTTCACACAGAGAACAGTTTCTATTGAATTCCAGTCAGTGAGCTCCTTTGGAGTGTGAGGTGAATAAAAATATCAGCAGGCCAAATGTCACTTCCAAGATTTGCAGGCATTTGGGTTTCATAAAGAGGGCAGAATGAGTTTCAGATTTTGATCTTGAAGAAAGTGAAAGATACACCAAACCAGATTGTCTTAGAATAATTGCTGATCTGCTCCCGACATTATATAGCTCACTGGTTTCTTTTTCTTCCCATACCTTGCTAATAAGAAGTTGATTTATTTGTTTGAGAAGAGATTTTCTGGCCGACTCTTGAATGCCATAGTTTGCCTCTTCCAAAGACTAACATAGGTTGACAGACGGTCTCCTAAATATTCCTGCTCACAAGCTCTTCCATATACCTGCTATTTTAACTTTTACTACTGCAGTCACACAATTATCTTTTCTTTGTAGTTCACTAAGGTCCCTTGGTAGACTAATAGTCCTTAGTTAGTTAATAGGGAATTGGCCAAAAAAAATTACTTATGGGGTAGTTCCATGCCCTTCTTCTATCCCAGGCTTTCTTGTTATGACAAGGAGAAGCAACATCCACCAAAAGCTTTTCTTGGCAGAACTGGGAGAGATGTGTGATGCAACCGCTTCTTTACTTCAGGGGAACTGTGAGGAGATGGGTGCAAGGCAAGGCTAATCAGGTCATCTATGCAATGGAAATCACCTGCCCCAGAGCTTTCCCATAGCAATGGTCCAAAACTATCTTACTGCCATTTCGTCTGATTAGCTGAGGTTAATTAATTCAGGTTGTGAAATCTTCTACAAGCTCCATGGCATTGTGAGGAAAACCAGAGCGCAGCTCTGACTTCATCCTGTTCATTGTCCCTGCCTCTCTCTTATGAAGAAGCGGTTTCTGATCTGGATGATTTTGGCAGTTCTCATTTAGCTGCAGTGCAAACTATTTTTAAGAAGAAAAAAAACTGGAAGATTCTATTGTAGTTTATGTATATTGACCCATTGATAACAAAAAAAAAAAAAATTCTTTCGTTCCTCTTTCATGGTCTCAGTTAATCGTCTTCCAGCTTCCTGTTCCCGGAAGAAACTCTCTCTTCTGCTTCTCATTTCACGTTCCCAGCCACCAGACCTCTCTCCAACCAAGCCAGATATTCACATTGCAAATTCATCTCTGCAACATCTGAGACACACTCTCTGTCGTCGACACACCCCTCTCATTACTGGGGCCGGTGGGGAATACAAGTCTTCTGTTTCCTTCACCCTCTTTTATGAATAGCTTGCAGGGGTGGGAGGAACATTAGATAGGCAGTACGGGAAGCGGGAAGAAAAATTGTCCCACCCAAAGCATCATTTTCTCAATGAAGAGATGAAAAGAGCTGCAGCCTGCTATTCAGAGCAACCCTTGTACCGTCCCCTCCCCATTCCTTAGCACTGCCATTCTAGCTATTATTACTGTCTAACCTCGTTGACCTTTGATGTGTCCTCAGCCATGAGGGACTCAGCCAAAGGAGAAGGGGGGAGTTGCCCGTAGCACCATTTCATTTTGATTTTAATTCAGAGCTTATTTATCTGTTTCTTGTTTATGATTTCTAGGGAGATTATGATGGCTATGCAGGCATGTGTACAGCCAAGATGAAACCTGTTTCTCTCTATGTGTACTTGAAATGTATTTATTTATTTATTTCAAATTCCTTTAAAACAGCATTTTAGAAAAGGCATCATTATCAGAGATCTAGCTGACTCCTAAAGCAATGTTTGGTGTACCCAAGATGCCTTCTTCACTACCCAAGATCGCCAGTTGAGAAGATCACATGTGGCAAAGCAGGCAAAGATGTCCTCCTGAAATATGAGGAAACTGGGAGATGAATAAAGGTAACCAACTACAGGGGCTCGTAAAATAGATTACAGAGTATATTCTACTACAAACATTGGGAAATCTTGCAGTTATTAAGATGAGCCTTTTCTTCATCCCCAAGCTGGCCCTTAATTTTACATTTGCGATAAAAACTGTTTCATTGGTCCCTGATTATTTCAATATTATTATATTGATTTTTTTTATTTAATGGATAAGTTTAAATTATCATATAATTACAATAATCATTACAATATTTTCATAATTTAATATGCATTGTACATAATAGTATTACCTTTATTTTGACTTTTTAAAATACTGTTTTGAAGATTTAAAATACTGTTTTGAAGATTTGTCATCAAAAAGGCAACTTTAATATGTATGTCACATATGGGCCAAACTTTGATCACCCTGTTGGGGCAGACATCTTGATTTCTTTTTCTTTTTTACCACTCATTGTATATGCTCCTGGACAGTCACTCTCTGAATATGCCCCGAAAAGGAATGATATTGACTCATGATCTGATTCATGATTTTACATGATCTGTTCTTCCTTAAAATGGATACAAACTCTAAAAAAGCACTTCAGATTTAAGATAACACAGTGTAAACTGGTCATAAGTGTTTCCCCTTGTCATTGTTTCCATGTAGCAATTAATAAAATAGAACAAGATGGGCAATATCATTCCCCTCATCATATTAGCAAATGATGAAAAATATAAACTGCAAGCATTATAAGCTCACCACAATTTAAATTATAGTGACAGAACTAAAACCTTCATAAGCACATTAAAGAACCTGAAATAAAATCAATTTCATAAAATGGTAGGCTGGGAAGGCTTCTGTTTAGATTGTTGGAATGCAATTGGCCCACTGATTTAAGTGGATATGGCTATATCTTATGTAAGGATGAATCTCAATGAAGGAGAATACTTGTAGCTCAGGGTTGAAAGGTAGGATCTTTGGTACTCACTGATGATGTTACTTAGTTTGGGTAATGAAATGTCTTCAAGAAAACAACCAAGTTCACAGAGCATCAAGGATCCCTCCTATGGATGAATCCTGGATATTCCTGTTTGGAGGGGAATAGATATGTAGAGGATTATTTTCATGGGGGAGAAAAACTATCTATATAGTTTTATAGGTCACTAAGAAGGTACATAATCACTCAAGGTGTTTATTTATTATTTTAGATCGTATGAAGCCAATGAGAGGGTTAAACTACAGTTTTGCATGTTGCTCAAAATAGGGAGAAGACTTAAGTCAGAAACCGCAGTGCTGTATTTGAAGATGGCTATAGGAATCACAGAAAAGGAAAGGGTTTTGTGCAAGGTTTTCATCTAATTTACTTATTATCTTCCCCACTCATCTTTAAAAATATTGTAGAATGGAGTTTAAAATTTTTGTATTTTTAAAATACCAACAAAATAAGATCTCTCAGTTATTTATTTTGAGGAAACAACCAAATATTGAGTTTATCCCTTTATTAAATTTAACCCCAAGATTCACCACAGAGTTTCACCAAAGTTGGATATATTACTTGTCCTTACATATCTCTACAGAGAACACATTGCCTTTTCGCTTTGGAAACTGCACTACAGATTGTTCTAGCTTTAGTATCATAAAAAAAAGAAAGAGATTTGAATCAAGATACAATTTATAAACTAAATAGCTGTTCAATAGGCTTGCATGTCTGTTTTCCCTCCAAGATGCAATTCTTCTCACAATAATTTTTTTTTTAACAGTTTGTAGGATGGAGACTAATTTAGCACACCTATCTCAAGTTTGCTTCCAATACAAAAAAATGGAGATTTGTTTGGAAGTAATGGCAAGATTAATTGGTAGCCAGCAATCTTTGCAGCTAGAAAAAGCAGGTTAATGAAGGCAATCAGCTCCTTTGCTTCAGGGAGTAAACTGATTCTCCCACTGAGAGACCTCATCATTGGGCACTTTATTGATAAGTGGACATGTTTCTCTTCTAAAGTATCAGGTATTGGTTAATGCTGGAGGGCAGGACTTCAGCTCCGATTACCCAGTTTTCTGATTCAGTGAGCAGCTCCTGCTATGCAGAGCCAGGGGGTAAAAACACAAAGATTTGAAAGAAAAGCTTATCGTGTACGTGCCACCATATGGGGAAACCAAACAAACATGACGTTTGAACGTAAATGCTTCTTTTAGTATATTATTGTTTTTCTGTGTAATTAATTTTACCGCTAAAAAAGACAACACCAAAAAACAACCAATATTCACCGAAGACAAAACTCACCCAGGCAGTTAATTACTCCCCCCTCCCCCAGTTGTTTCCCCTTTCAGAGAAGTGGGTTTTGCTATCATGGGCTTTTGGCCAAAGCTGTCAGTAAACTCCATTATCTTTGGGATAAAATCATTTCAGATTAACAGCTCCTGTGGTGGTGACAAAACTGTAAAACAAATCCTGTCTTGTGTATTATTGCTTAAACTGTTCAGCTATTCCCGTACTTACCTGTAGTCTGGTGCTTATGGCAGAAATTCAATCTCTTTTCTAATTATTTGCAGAAGTAGCCACAATAGAAAAAACTAGGTAGCTTTCCAGATGTTCACAAAGAGGCCATCATTATCATAGGACTAAAGAACGGCTCAAAGTCTATTTATTTAGATTCGTAACCCTCCCATCCCAAAACTTCAGGATGAGTTAAGAAAGCCAGAATAAAACAAAATGAGATGTCTTCTTAGCCCATTGGTAAAATGCTAGTGAATGTCTGTGTCTTCGAGAAGATGCACTACCCTTCACTTCAACTATATGATTGTTTATGTACCATTAAGTTGCTATCAACTTTGAGCAACCAGGTAGATAGGTTTTTTTCCGTAATAATCTTTTCCTAACATGAATATTAGGAATATATAATGGATGGAAGCTGATCAAGAAGAGAAGCAACCTAGAATTAAGGAGAAATTTCCTAACAGTGAGAACAATTAACCAACGGAACAGCTTGCCTTCAGACATTGTGAATGCTCCAACACTGGAAGCTTTTAAAAAGAGACTGGAATGGTATAGGGTCTCTTGCTTAAGCAGGAGGGTTGGACTAGAAGCCCTCCAAGGTCCCTTCCAACTCTGTTATTCTGATCCTTCAACTCTTCCAGTGGTGCTTCCATTGCTATTGCAATTATGTATATCCACCTTACTGCTGCTCTTCCTCTCTTTGCTTCCGCCTTTCCCAGCATTAGATTCCTTTCCAGAGAATTGA
>JANHJO010008583.1:0-11741 GCA_032468235.1 Pseudoxyrhopus heterurus | reverse complement strand
ATCCCAGATTTTGGACACATTCCTTAAGTTTGCCTGTTTGGGATGCCTTAATTCAAAAATTGTTGCCACGTGATGCATCACTTCACTAAATTGAAGGCAAACAGACAGGAGACTTCTGTGTGTGTGCGTGCACGTGCGTGTGTGTGTGTGTATGTATTATTTGTGTTGTTTATTTTTAAACTTTTGCATATTTATTATATTAACTTTAATGGAAACTCTTCTGATGAACATTTTCAAAAAAAATCATGTATCTTCTATAGAAGTGTGTTGGAATAATTCTGCTAATCTTTAAAGAATCAGAAGTCTCTTAGTTCCTATAGTAAGGTAAAACTACTGATCTGTTAACAGCATCAGAGATGTGAAGCATTTCTTTGGTATCACTGCATAGAGCGGATTATGTTCTTAGAACTTAAAAACTGTCCTAATAGGATTTTAAAAATGTGTAATAGAGAGGTCAAAATATACAGTCCATTATTAGAACAAGAAATTTTGATTCCTAGTTATTATAGGGTGAACTGGATAAGAGATGGAACCTGTGCCCCACCATTGATTTCTTTTCCAGAAAAGGTCTGCATAGTCATGCTAAAAACATACCGGTAATGCATACATAAATACATACATATGATACAATAAACTTCCACACTGATTCATTGATATCTTTGGTGTTGGCATTTATTCAGGATTTTTTCCCACCTTCCATTCATATATTTCTTTTCCATAAAGGAAATATCAAGTTTTCTGTAAAGTGAGATAGTGTTTAGATAAAAACTAAGTCTTATAGATGCATTTGGTAGGATCAGCATCTCATGAGCTAAAACAATAGCTTAAAGAGAAATTAACATCAGCATTTCATTATGGAAGGCTGTTATCACTGAAGAAGTACCATCCTATCAACAAAGTCAATATCAAATCTCATAGATTTAGTGTTTTGGAGTTCTTTGAAACTAACAGGTCCAATTCCCAGGCAGCATGGAAACATCGAAGGATATAATTGTATCCTACAGCATTAATTCTGCATATGCAGAGCAAGAAGGAAGGAGAATAGTATTAGAGAACCAAAGGAACATGATCTAGCTGCTAAATTTATTTATTTATTTAGTCACACTTGTATGCTGCCCGACTCTCAGGGGACTCTAATACTCTAATACTCATTTTTCAAAATATTTTTAGAATATAATCATTTTTCTAATCCAACTTGTACTAAATATCACTTTCTTCTTGGTATCCTTGATATTGTTCAAGTTTCTATCTATGCTATAATGTCTGTCAATTTAGCCTACCAAAACAAATTCATCTTCATGAGTCTTTTCGTAAGAAACCTGTTCTTTACATTCTGGCTACCAGATCTGGGCTGCAAAAATTTAAACAACCACAAGATGGCAGCAAGGGGACTTCTATACATATCCTTGGGATTTAAAGTGTCTGCATTCCTATCTCTTGAAAGGCCTTCAACTTCTTCTATTGGTTGTGGTGTGGTATTTCTTCCCCATGGCCTATGTACATCGCACAGTTTATTTTCATCTTCTGAACACGTAATTCTGCAGAAGATAGGTGATTACAATTTAGGATCTGCTATTTACTTACTTCCTTTGCATTCTTTTCAAAGCACATGATACTGTATGGTCTGTTAGCAAGACCAAGGAGCATAAATAAATGCTGTTTCCTGGTCTGAAAAAAGGTTGGAAAGGCTTTAAATCCTGTTTTCTTTGCAGTCTTGATCTGTATGCCATTACTGTCACTACTGATACTATGGTTGGTCTTACTGTCAGCAAGATGTTTAGACTGGATTTAACATTTTTCTTCAGCTATCTAACTCTTCCTGAGAATCTGGGCTAGGCAGATGTTATTTAATAATATTATAGCAATAGCATTAGATTTATATACTGCTTATCAGTGCTTTTACAGCTCTCTCTAAGCGGTTTACAGAATCAGCATATTGACCCCAACAGTCTGGGTTCTCATTTTACCGACCTCAGAAAGATGGAAGGCTGAGTCAACCTGGAGCCTGGTGAGATTCAATCAGCCAAATTGCTGATCGGCAGGTCTGCAGAGTAGTCTGCAGTACTGCGTTCTAACCACTGCACCACCGCAGCTAACAAGAGAAAAAAATGCTAACAAATGCTAACAAGAGAAAAAAATGTGGGTTAAGCCCCTAAATAAGAGCATTCCCATATGTCCCTCCCTCCTTCCCTCCCTCTACCCCCCACTTTATACACAAAATGAAGACTGAAAAGATAATGGATTTCATTCTCACTGCTTACAAGGCAACATCTGAGTATCCTGAGATTAAATTAAATGAAATTGTTTAAAATGTACATTAAAATTTGTGTCCTCTAAAATTTGTGTCCTCTAAAGTTGTTTCCTGGTTGATGAATGCAAAGAATAACAGAATTTTTGTTGTTTTGCTCCATGTTTTGACATAACTAGAGACGGTGTCTTCCATCTTCTTTTGCAGTCGTGCCATGAAACAGGGGATGCTCTATTTTAGCATGAACAACTCAAAAGGCCACTAGGAAAAGAGAACTATAGAAAGCACAGTAAAAAAAGATTTCAGCAGTTGGTTTTATTGTAGTTTTTGTAGGTACTGTTCATAACTGACTTTCTTCAAAACTTTGTACAAACTAGGAATCAACTGTATACATGATTTTAATGCTTGAACCAACATACTGAGATCCAGAAGTGACGGGATGAAGGAGCTCGGCTCAGAGTGGCTCTCTTACTGGCTGGTTGTCTTTCAGGCTGGATTGTCGTGTGACTGCCTGTCTGTGCCTGCTGTACAGGTGAGAGCAAGTTCTGCACAGCAAGTGTAGACAGGCAGACACATGACAACTCTACCCAGCCAGCCCATGGGCTCCACCAGGGAACTCTGGGATTAAGAGCACTGACTTCGTTGCAGGAAAAGACACATTACAAAAGTAAACTTTAACACATTAGAGAGCTATCAAACAGAGACGATATTTACTTTATTCAGAATATGTCTTTTACAGAGTTATTTTTTAAAAAAAAATGCTGCAAAATATACAGAAAGAGATTGCAAGGAAACATGGCCTTAAACATCTTTCCAAAGAACAATTTCTGAATCCACTTCAAATGTCTGCAGTCTTGATGATCCTTCTGTGATCATGGGGTGTTGCTCTTTAAAAGAGTAAAATACGTGCTATTAAGAGGATAGACGCATTCACACAAGGATTTTGGTAGAGAAAGTCTACCAAATCTACATACAATACTTAAAAATGAAAATTATGTCTTGCATACGGGAGAAACCATTTCCTAAATGGTCTATGTGATAGTTTCATAGCTTAAAAATTCACAGATTTCATTTTCTACTTCTCTCACATAATATATTGCACACAAAGAAAGGCTAATGCAGTCAATTCTTAGTGGTAGACTTATTACAAATTAACAACACCCCTCCCCCCCAGGTTTTGTCATTATTTTAGAATTTAAAAAAGGTTCTTTGTATTGTGACAGCTACAGAAAAATTGAAGCCACCATTTTACCCAGGGATGGGATTCAGCTGGTTCGGACTGGTTCGGGCAAACTGGATGTTAATTATACATCTGGTTCGCCAAACTGGTAAATCCCACCCCTGGCTGGCCCCACCCACCCCACCCCTCCCAGGAGTCTCCAGGTGGCCCATTTGGGATCCCAGGAAAGTGCAGGGCCTATGCAGAGGCTTGGGGAGGGTGAAAAATGGGCCTCCCGGAAGTTCTGGAAGTCCAAAAACGGGCCCATTTCTGGTCTCTGGAGGGCCTCTGGAGCCCAGGGGAGGCCATTTTTGCCCTCCCAGAGGCTCCAGGAAAGCCTCCGGAGCCTGGGGAAGGCGAAAATGCCCCCCGCAGTGGTTCAGGAGGCCGAGGAGGTCACACGCACCATGGCCATGCCACCCAGCAACCAGGCAGGGAACCCATTACTGAAATTTTTGAATCCCACCCCTGATTTTACCTCTGGGTCCTATTGATGTCTTGCCGTGTGTCTGTGTGTGTGTGTGTGTGTGTGTGTGTTGCATACATGTTTATGTTAAAACTAAAAATAATTTTATAATTATATTGCTATATATAGCTCTTACTATGTTCCAACATAGCGAACTACTATGCTATGTAAATAGTAAGTAATACTACTTCTTATGAAATGTTAATAATTAATAATTAAGACTCTGAATTGAAGTGAATGCAATATTATTATAAAATTGTTCCAACTCAGTTCACATTACAAAGGAGATCGCTGATGTTCAGAGGTTACATAGGCCTTTCATTGGTAGATTTTTGGCTTGTGATCATATTCACCTAGATTTAATTTGTAGAACTGTTCTGGGAAGATACATGTTTACATTAAAAATTTTATTTCTTAATGTTTTCTTTCCTATGTTTGCTGATAATTCTAAATGTTTCTGGAGTGGAGTTATATAGATTAGTATGTAGATTTTATTTATATAGCTTTAATGAAAATGTGCTTCACCAATTTCCTATGAACTATTCCATTTGTATGAGTTTGTTTGTTTCAAGTAAACAAACCATTTGCTAATTAACACATAAATAGAAATGTTAGGATTTGTGTAATGTGAAAAGTTGGAAATCTTAGGTAGCATTGAAAATGTGAAAGATTATTGTAATTCATAAATCTTGCTCAGTGATGCTACTTATTTGTCTTTACTTACATGGTTCCTAATTCTTATAATTTGAATTTTGTTTACTTTTATAGAACTTCTATAGGATAAGGAAATTTGTGTGGTCTGCAAACATACCTCAGTGGAAATATTCTGAATACTGAGCTAGTGAAAAGGTTTGAATCATTGCTCTGATGCAATAATAGAGGAATCTAGGAATGAATGGAACAAAATTTGTTGTTGTTGATTCTGATACTGGAATTTAGATGTGTTCTTAAGATCTTTATGTAAGTCATCAAATTAATTATTTGATCTATGTATTATTACCTAATTAGGAAAATAGTGCCCTAACCATTTAATTCTAAAACAACAGTAACTTCTCTCCAATAGTTTCACCTATTCCTTTCATTTATTCTCTACGGTGAAATCATATTCATAGACGATAATCAAAGAAAGATCCGGACTGTTTAATATATTCAATCTAAAGAACTACATTGCAGAGGATAATTTATTAGGGACTGTAAGGCTATTTTTTCCTACATCAGACTATTGTTCAGTAGCAATGAATGATTGGATGGTGCTGGAACCCATAAAGCTTAATTTCAGTTTGAATTTTCCAGCAGCCTAATGTTCTGCTTTCTTACTTAAATAAACTTTTAAAACTGCCCTTTCATTCCTCAGGAAACCTTAATTTTATAGCAATCCATCTACAAATTTCATTTCTCAATAATCACATCTGCAAATGTTTATAAATCACTCACTAAGAATTCTTTGTATTTTTAGTTCCTACTAAGTATTGTTGAAATAAGGATTTCAAATCAGTTTAAAACTCAAAATGATTCCGATTCCTATCATGAAGTCTAAAATCCCTTCTTTGCTTATATGGGAATTTCCCCTCCTCCCTGATTTGTGTTTGTTCATCCTCTTTGTCTGCATTGTTGGGTAAGAGAGATTTTTTGGGGGGATGGGGGTGTAGTTGTGATGTGAAAGGAAATGCAGCAAAGCAAGTTCTGCTAATTGGTTTTCTTACATAGTGGATGGCGGCAATGTTACTCCTGTTTTTATTGCCACAACGAGTTTTAGAATGGAAATGTTACTTAAAATTATATAATATATAGTTGGAAACTTCTACAATGTTCTTCATTATTTATAATTGTTACAGTTATCTCGGGGAGAGGGACCTTCTTTTTTCCTAAACCAAGATTTCATTTGGCATTTTTCTAGTAAGCTATTAACATTTTCAAATCTAGAAACTGATGAGAAAATTAAATCTAGTAATCAAAATAATGACTTAAAAAATATTAAAGTGTATGTGTTTACTCCTTTTTTAAAAACAATTGCTATGTTGGCTGTTTACTATATGTAAAAGTAAAAAGTGAAATCTCCAGTTAATTGCATTTGTTATAAAATCTTGCATAGAAGGCATATTACATGATTTCTTGGGAGTAAATCCAGAAAAATGTGCAAGAGCAGACTGCACAGATTATATCCAGTATGAGAAAACCGAACCGGTGACAATGAATTATAAAGTTACTGGCAGGCAGATCAGTAGTAAACTTAGTGAAAAAAGCAATAGTATCCAATTAAATAACAGATCTATTAATAATTTGTCTGTGTCAGTACATTTTGTTTTTCCTTTACAGATTTCAGGCCAAATCGGGATCATGCACAAGTGAAGAAAGGGTTTCGCTTTCTTTGCCTTGTTGAAAGTGCTTTTCAGTTGCTCTACACTCCACAAGGAAAACTGCCTTTGGAGCAGAGAGCATCTTTTCTAGATCTGTTGGGGTAAGATTTTCCCCAAGAAGGAGACCCACGGTGGCTGGGTTAACCTATAAGCATCTTTAGTCTTGTGTTTGGAATAACAACATGTTAGACACAATGAAGCATAAAATATTGAAGCTATGTAAGTTTTACTAGAGAAAGTTAACTTTTTTTTTTAGGAAGTACTGCATTTTTAATCATGGCAGATATTCTTTGCTTGTAATTATAACATAAAATATTTTCTCATAGAGAATTTGAACATTTATTAAATTATGAAATGGAAATAGGGATTTCCCTCCCCTCCCTGCAAATAAACAAATAGCAAGTCTAGAGAAATGGCCTGTGAACTGGAGATAGTATCAAATCACAGCATAAACATTTTTTTCTGGAGAGTATTATGAAGTCTTAATTCAGTACTGAATGCTCCCCTGCTTCCCAGTTCTTTGGATAGTTTGGAAACTCACCAAAAGAAACGTTTGCATCTATTTACAAATTCCCAATTTTATCAGGGAGATTCATTGCCCAAGAACATAGAACCGTATCCTCCCCAAATTAGACCTCTTCATTAACACTGGGCTGCTAATACCAAGGCACCATCCGTGCAAAGGAACCGAACTCTTTCGCTCAGATTCCATTGTCTAAGTCCGCGTGAATTCCATCTTGTTAGCCAAAGCCTTCTTAGCAGGGCTTGCATGTAGTTATTCTTTTGCAAGGTAATAAACTGACCAGAACCATTTTTAAAAGATAAAAAGGTTTTAATCTGGCACTCTCATTCCGAACAATTTTTTCTTAGGGTGATTTCTTGCCTCCATATGGAACAGCTATTGTTCAGGACATACGACTGGTGGGCTGGGAGGGAGAGAGAGAGAGTGGGGCAGAGGTGGGCTGCGTTAGCTCTGTAGCCTAACCAGAAAGGCTGGGCTGTTTGTGGAAACCCAAAGAGGATCTCCATGCATGGAGGCTTGATCCATTTCTGCACTCTTGAGTGGGTTCTTACCTGCCCTTTCAGGCATGTGCTGCCAATGCTTGATTTGCACACAGTTATCTGTGTGCCTGCATCTAGAAGTTTGCTTGCATAGAACAATTTGAATGCTCACCATATCATTGAAATATATGAGCATCTCTGTTGAGAAGGGGACAGTGGACATGATTTGGCTGCTTATAAATAAATATTTTCCATGGATCAGAATGGAAGGGTAGATATTTTTTTAAGCAACTTTGCTTTTTTTAATAAATTTCTTTCGTTTTCTTTCGTACAAATAGAAATAATATTCCGAAATTCCACTTTTAAATTCTGAAATATCTGAACATCAAAAAATATCAGTGAAACACGAGACATACATTTTCAACATTAGTTATATGGGTAATAGTTTACAAGGAATACATAAACAGTATTAGTAAATTAAAATTCCAAAACAGCACTGTTTCCATTGTACTTCTAAATACATTGTCGCCATAGCTCTCTGGGTTTTAGTATGCGCATTGCAGGTTTAAGCTCTATTTTTTATTTGTCTTGCACTTGAACTAGGAGAGCCTCCTCTATTCTTGCCTGCCAAAACAAGGTAAGGCAGTTCCCCGCTTTTTCCCCTGACTCTTTCCTGGTAGGTCAGAAGCTCATCTGAAGTACAGAAGCCTTACCCGAATGTCTTCTATGCAGAACTGAAAAGTCTTCCTTTTCCCGTGTGGGCCTGGATACGGCCCCTACTTCCTAGCATGCAAAACCTGTGAAGGCAAAGCTCTGGGTCTCAGAAGTCGAAAGCAGCCACCCTGGTCTTCTCAAGGCCTCCTCTGGCGTCGGTGCCGCTGCATTCCCTGGCCCAGTCTAACCAATGTGCAGACTACTGTACAACAGCATTGTCCTGAACAGGTAGTCTGAACACTGGGGCGACGGAGCAGGTTGGGGTTGGGGTTACATCAATCCTCCTTTCGCCTGTGGGTTAAAAAGTTCCTTCCTTGCCATCGGGGTCTGTTCTCCGCACTTCTCCAAATGCACTGTAGGGCTACAGTTTCTAGCCTTGACGTGGCACATTTGCAGTAGACTGTGGATCTGGCAATGAATTTAGGACCAGGAGTGGGGGGGGGGGGTTGGGCCTGAGCATCCATATATGGGATGATGTCACCCTAGGGAGATTTGGGTATGCACTGTGCCGCTGGTGAGACCGCTGGAATTGCCTGCTCTCAGACATGGGTCTGTGTATAAAATGGTACCAGATGTTTTAGTGTAATGTTAAGCAGTCATTTCATCTTGAGGCCAGCTTTTTTTCTTCAACTGAGCAGGAAATGGGCCCCACTATGGAAAAGCTGTAAAAACTCAAGAAGTATACTTTGACTGCAACAAGTTCAGTTTGGAATGAATTAATGTAACTTTGAAAGAAAGAAAGAAAAGTTCTCGGTGAAACAACTATTAAGGGAAATAATCATATAAACGTTCAGATTCTTTTAGTAAGAAGAGCTTCCTTCTTACTTTTTGGTCGTTCAGGTTTTTTAAAAAGGTTTTTTTTTTCCCTCCACTCTTGGAACAGGCACCCCTAAGCAGGCCACTTTGGACTTGCACACTAATTACAGGCACTTCCTGAAAACGAAGCCCCCATGAAAAGTCTGCAGAAATGTTCTTTGTCAAAGAGTCGACATAAGTGATTAGTTCCACATGTGCTCTTCCTATTTTTTTTCTCCAGCTATTTGTGCTGGCTGAAAACATTGCTGGAGCCCAATTCTCACTTTCAACGTTTCATCCTAAGCCTTCAAATTAGTTCTTTGTGGCTATCAAGATGAATTGATTCTGGAGCATCAGGGCAGGTACCCTCATGATCCCAGTTTTTTTATTGTTTTTATTGATCCTTAGTGAAATCACCATGTTAACTTTGACTAAGGATATGTGATCTTAGGGAGAAGCTCTGAGGGCTTTCTCCAACCAGCGCCCTTTCCCAGTGAGAATCGAAGGGACCTTCTCAGTCGTAGCACCCCAATTGCAAAAAAGAAATAGACAAAACTCTGATATAATCCCATACCTTTAAAGACCTGCTTAGCTTTTTTAGTTTGAGGTCTGAGTTATAAACATTTTACTATATAGATTATGGTACCAATTCTTTAAATGCTATAAAATTCTATACATTCTATAAAAGAAACAAAATTTGGTTTCATCCTAAAGTCCTGCTTATGAAAGAATAGAGAAATGCCTGTTTGTAAAAAAAAACCCCAAATCCTCAGTAAATTTGGCACTTATAAAGAAAAAAATGCTTACTGTGTAAAAAACTTCCCCATAATAGCTGATGATTATACTTTATTGATGTTGGTTGGTCTATGTAAATAAAACCAGAACTGTGAGAGTTAACTGTACCAAGAATTTTAATTTTTATAATGGCTTCAATTAATGCTGGATGGGATAAGTCAAAGAATTGCTTTCTCTTAACATATTTTGGCTATTGTACATTAGCAGCCCGATGAGATGTGATGTTAATTTATATAAACACAATTAACATATATGATTTAAAAATGTAAATACAGCTGTGGGAAGACTAACTGGCTTTGAGACCCCAGAAAGTGGAAGTTTTAATCACTAATTTTCCCTGCTTATGTCATTAGGCCTCAGTCAAGAGAGGGGTTGTCCATCGTCCAATGGGGCTAAAATTGGAAGGGATGGACAATCTTGGATGTTGGTTGCTTTCAAACATTTACTATCATATTTACTCTTAGACTTTTTGCCAAATTGCCAAGAATAGTATAAAATAAATAAGCCACAATAACAATGCATATATTTCATGTAAAGGGACATTAGTTGCATTGATGAGACAACGTAAGTATCTAACAATCATAGCTTGAAGAGCCAATTCAGTGTAGTGGTTAAGGCATCAGGCTGGAAACTAGGGGACTTTGAGAGTTGTCCTGATTTAGGCACAAAGCCCACTGGGTGACTTTGGGCTAAATCTCTCTCGCTCAGCACTAGGGAGAAGGCAGTGGCAAATCACTTCCGAAATCTTGCCAGAAAACTGCAGGACATGTCCAGGCGGTTACCAGGAGGCAACATTGACTCCAAAGCACCATATCCATATATAGTTTGCATTAATAATAATGTGGTTAGTGAAAAAGTATGTGGACTTTATGCTACATAGTAAATATGACTGATTGATGGTAAACAAAGGAGTCTGCTTTTTGAAAAGGCCAGAATATATGAAGAAAGTGAAACTTGAATGACTGTCCCTCAATGTGTATATTAAAAAGATGATCTATTGAACAGATAATATGATGTAATTATTAATAAACCTATAACAAATTCAAACAACTATAAAAATTATTGAGGACTCTTGTCAATGAAAACTATTGATCCAAAGTGTTGTGAGATAAGCTATTCATTGGTTACATATGGCAGAAATTTACATGCTCTGCTTTAAACTAGAGAGAGGATGGCTAATTCCATGAATCTAAAAAAATGGAACTGTCATTTGAACTTTGCTTTCACTTTTATGTGATTCTTTGAAGAATTAAATATAAGGGAATACTAAACCAGTTGAAAATTTACCTTGATTTGAGCTGCATATGTTTTGCCCAACAGAGGAAAATATCTTATTTGGCAAGTTATGGACCAAAACAAGAAGGATTTCTCAGGAGCATTCTTGATTATCTCCGTATGTCAGGTCAGAGTAAGCTCCAGATGGAAGTCTGATTTTCCTTGCTGTATGATTCAAACTGACCATAGTTTAGGAAACAGTCACTTTGATAAATGAGCTGGATGTTGCTTACTGCAAGGACTGCTTTGACTCATAAGATGCTTTTTCGTTAAAATTTTGCATCTTTCATGAAAAATTGTATATGCTATGCTATTGCAGGTTAACATTGTTGAGTTTGCTGATGTTTTGCTTAGTCTCTCCAAGAAGACATAATCTGTATTTAAAGACAAATGAGTTACGTTTAATTCAAATAAGTGAAGATTTGTCCAGCAAAATTTGGCCAACCACTCCATTTGAATGCGGTGTGTAGGACAGGGCGGGTCAAGTGGGGGAGGGTTCCACTATGGCCAAGAATCTCTCATAAATCTCGCATTGATTTATGAGAAAGTTGTAAATATCATTATCCTAGGTATGAATGAATTCTTCTAAGAAGAATTAAGATAAAAATAGCAACTCCCAACGTTTTTTTTTTTTTCCACCAGAACAAAACAAAGATCGTCCGAAGCATTAAAGAGGAAAGAAGAGAATGTGCCACTCGGTGTATCAAGTTTGATTATCCATCCTCAAAGCAACGGGGGCTGCCCATCTTACTCTCTTCCAGGGAACCCCCCCAGGCCAAGGACAGCCCTCTGCGCATGGTCAGGGGCACCCTCTCCTCTTTCATTTATTGCCATTGGCCTGCCACCCATCTCACTCTCAAGCAACCCATG
>JANHJO010008580.1:218750-229239 GCA_032468235.1 Pseudoxyrhopus heterurus | reverse complement strand
TATTTATGCCTGTATATGGATGGATAGCATGATGGAGTTAATTTAAATTTGAGAATTATGATTTAATAAGATAAAAAAGTAAGAATATTTACTATAAACTGTATTGATATGATTGTATCCTGGAGCAACTCTGTTCACACATGAGACATGTAAAAGAAAAACAATAAAAAACTAATTAAAAAAGAGTTTTAAAAGGTGATCAGACAAATTCATGGAAGTCTGGCTTTTGATGGTGGTTTTTTGCCTCTTAAATCACATGCATCTTATTTTAAATACTACAGGAAGACACATAACACACTGCTGTCCATGTTACCTAATGAAGCTGGTTGGGTCCAGTGGAATACCAAATGTTGGGATTAAATGATTCATTATTGACAATATTCTTCGTATAATTGTGTTATTTTGAATGGCTTACACACTTCCTTTCTTCTAGAATTTTTGCATTGTAATACCTTATCAAGAACAAAATGAAAAATCTAAGATTTGATAAGGTTGCACTTATTTCTTGATTTTTATTATGTATCAAGTTAGTCTTGACTCTTTGTAACAACATAGAAAGACCCAGGGTGATCTGTCCTTAATCTGGCCTTCAGGTCTTCTATCCATTGTTGCTGCAAATTGTGTCCATCTACCTTGCTGTTGGTCCTTGACTTCTTCTCTTTCCTTTCACCATTCTGAACATTATAGAAAAGAGAATTGGGCATTCACATAATGGGTCCAAAATACAACAATTTGAGCCTGTCATTTGTGCTTCAGCAAGGAATGCTAGAAAGGCAGAAGCTATCCCATCGTTAACTCTAAGGTTGTCTGCTGTATTTGTCATTAATTTACTCTTCGTTTTATTAACTTTAGTTATGAAATAAATAATTTTTAAATCATGATTCTCAACTTTCATTACTAGAACTTGCAGCTCATTTGCTTTTTCAGATCTGAGACTAGTGCCACCAGGAGAGCTTAGATAATTGAACACTTCTTTCCCCAGTGTTAATTTGAATAAGTAAAAGGGCAGTACACAGCTTTATTTCACTCCTTTGCTGACTTGGAGCCCATCTGTTCACCATGTTCCATTTGGGCTGTGGAGTTCAAGTTCTTCCTGAATTGGACCATAGTACTCCAAAATATCCCTATCAACATCCTTACCTGCAAAATGCTTAAATAAACCCACCGCTCCAGCCATCTGTTAAAACTTGCCTTCCCCCTAGGCTAAGTCTTATTCCACTTTTTAACAAGGTAGTATTTGAAGCCAAGGAAATGTACTGAGTTCTTTAACTTGTCCCATATTAAAACTGTAAGAACAGCATAGGGCATAACTGTATCAACAATTTCTGGCTTCAAAATTGTTGAGCACAAGAAGGTGGTTGAAGCCTACCCCTTTTTACAGGCATGCAATGGATGTGATGTACATGTAGATGTCCCTAATCAGCACCATTCTCTGACCTCACTGCTACAGCATAATGGGGTTTGAGGTTAGAAGAAAAGGTATTTTATCATGGCTATGAAAAAAATGGTGTTAGAATTCTCAAAACTCTAGCTAGTACTTTCTACTCATTCTACTCAAAATGCACACAAGTCTCACATTTTTATGACGAACACAATGGGGGAGAGGACAACATCAGTCTCAGATCCAGTGAAGACACATGTGGAAGGAAGTGGAAGAGGGATGCAACTGTGACTTCTGGAAGCAGCAACCTAACTCCAGGTTGCACAACCTTGCCTGCTTGCTGCACTTTGTGTGAAGCATTTGATTCGGGGAACAATAAAATTAGGTCTGTAAACACAGCTGGCTAGAAGGGCTGAAATTGAAGGGACATTTCACAAACAAGTCAGGTGTCCTATTTATGTAATAAAACAGTACAATATTGTTATCTACTAATTACAACTTTCTCCTTGTTATTCCTTCCAGTTTTTCCCTCCTGAAAATTAGGGCAGCTTTCAAAAACATGATGCCCCTTTGACAAGATGGATTATAATTATCAGCAATTTTAGGACCAAACCGTGGATTAAAAAGCCGCTTAATCCATAATGGAAAATCAGGGCGAGAAAGATACCCTCCCCTCCACGAGGAACTAGATAGGCTCCCTCTTCATCTATTTCGGCGGATGGAAGCTGCCTTCGCGGTAAGCCCCGCCAAGAGGATAATGACTAGGTCTTCCCATAAACAAGACCGCAGGGATTTGGGCGCTGCTTAATTCCTTTTCCATCCCGGGGCCCCTGAAAAGGCGCATTGTTACTTTTCCCGTGCATGGCCTTGAACTGAAGCGCATTTCGTCCCTGAGCAGCCTGAAGAACGGGGGGCACAGTTGTTGTCTCCCTGCCTGCCTCTTATATGTGTAGACGGTTTCTAATCAGTAGTCTTTTAATTAGAAACACAAGACGCCTCCCTTCTCGCTTCCTCCCTTTTCTATAATGACAAGCGGGGGTGGAGGGAGATGCGGTTAGAATAAGCAAGCAGGGAGGTCTGGCAGCGTGACGTTGCTCGCAGCCACCAATCAGAACGAAAGTAATCCTTCTGCTCCGCCCCTCGCTAGAATTTATACCGCTGTCCTTTTCCAGGGCTAGCGGAATCTTCCGATGCGAGATGTAGGTCATATTGCGGGATTTATGGCAATTTGGGGGGTAACCAGTTCGAGAACATTTAGCTCCATTATTTATTGTCACCATGCGAAACTGAACTTCACCTCCCCATTCTGACCGGCTTATTTGCTACAGCTTTTTCACGTCGGATGGGCCATCGTGACAGGGTGAATTAAATGTAATATTAACTCCCTTACACTTTGCTCGCTTGATAGCCTAGCCCTGTTTTTAAGCGCAAAGCAACCCCCCGCTCTATTGACTTCAGGAAAGAACACAGGATTTTAAGTAAGTGAGGCATGGAAGTTC
Source organism: Pseudoxyrhopus heterurus (assembly GCA_032468235.1). Lineage (NCBI taxonomy): Eukaryota > Metazoa > Chordata > Lepidosauria > Squamata > Pseudoxyrhopus > Pseudoxyrhopus heterurus. Next base: position 226,359 of record JANHJO010008580.1, on the reverse strand, counting down.
CTTAAAGAATGGTGTGGAATCAAAACACTTTTTTTTTTTTGCTTCTATTACTTCTGACTGAAGATGTGATCGAGCTGGACGGTGAGTGAAGCACTTAAACTCTGTCACATCCTCAGATCCCTCGTTTCTATCATATAAACCTTAAAAGAAACGTTAGTTTTTAGCCAGTTTTATTGTGATTTGGATTTTAGCGTTCGGTTGGAGAGTGATCAGGGGTACCTGAAGATTGATTTTTCCAAGTGGTCTGAAGCTGAAGCTTGAAACTGCACATTCGTGGCACGTTCTAAGCTGATTTCGCAGCTCTTCGTTGTTATCTGAGGACAAGTCTTACCAAATCCACGGGATTTACTTGTTCCCGGTTATATTATCGCTGGAAATAACTTCTTGGATGCTGCTGTTGATAATATAGTCCCAACATTTTAATTTGTGCCGAAACTCATTCTTAAAAACAAGAGTGATTCGGTGCAGATGAGGGTAAAAAAAATATGAATAGCAAGACTTTTTAAAATGTTCTTTCCGGCTATCCAGCATGAAAAGTGAAAGAGAATTTAAGCAACACATGTTTATTAATTCAAAGTAGAACTTTGGGGTTTGCTTCGCTCCCATTCCTTGAATTTCTATTAGCTGTGCGGTACCTCACTCATACCATGACAGATTTCCGCCCCTCTTGTTTTATTCTAACTTAGTGATTCGCATATTAATTAATCACCTCCTTGCGGTGTGCCTCGGTTTCTACGATCTGCCTCTAGAAGCAAGGAAGATAGGAGACTGGACGAATCAGCGCCCTCATAATAAGGGATGAAGGCAAAATCTTGCGAGCTTGCAGCTTCACAGAAGTGGACGGCTAATTTGAGATAACACTGAGAAAGAGACAAGAGCTGCAGAAAGGAGCTGCTCGGGGAAAAAAAAAACCCCTTTACTTCCCGTTGAATGGCGCCAAGGCTTTTTAATTGACAGCACCGCGAAAACTTCCTCCCGTCCCATCAGCATCTTCGCTCTCCTTCCCAACAGGCCACTGGGGAAAGCCCCCTCTTGTTGAGCTTTCCGGATCCGTCTTTCTCAGCCTCCGCTCCACCTGCAGCAACTCGGTCGTTTCAAAGCAACACGCTGCTGAGCGGCCAGATTCCCCTGCCGCTGATCGGGGGGGCGGCACTGGAGGGGGGAAAAAAGGGAAGATACCGAGCGGCTTGGCGCGTTAGTTCCAGGATTACGCCTGCCAGGCATGGACAACGCCTCTAGACTGGGCAGCCAGGGGAAGAAGCGTCGCGGCCACTGGCGGCTCTAGAACGGGCTATGATTCTGGCTCCTTTTACGGGGATCTGGCGCTGCTGAAAAGGGGATCTCCGCAGCTCCGGCTTCTCTCCTTTCTATTCCCCCTCTACAAGCTGGAGCTTTGTTCTTTTCTGTGTTTGGATGTGCGCAGCGAAATATTCCGACCCCTCCGCCGTAATTCCCGATGGGTCTCTAAAAACCCCGTCCTTCCCTAGTTTTGAGATCTCCACAGATCGCCAGCGGATTCTCGCCAGAGTGCCATCTGAGCCTCCATGCTCGTCTCCGAAGCAAAGGGATGGCTCCTTTTTCCGAAGCTTCTCACAACTGAGCGGATGGGAAATAATTTGGGAAATAAGTTTCCTGAGGTGATTTGGAGGAGTTAAAAGTCCGCCGCTTTCAGCAAGAGGCAGCAGTCAGTAAAAGTAAGTGCTTCTGGTTATATGGTTACTAGAGGAAGCCCTGCCCTTTTTGTAGCACATTTTGTTTTTAAATGAATTTGGTTCTCTTGAGAATGGAGAGAGATGGAAAGTCTCTGTCCCTGCATGAAATGCAGCCGTATATTTTCCAGGGAGCTTGGTCTTCCTTTGCAAAGACTTCGATGCAGTAAATGTGTTGTCCAGGTGAAAGGCAGATTTTATGTTTCATTACCTTAATGTTGACTGGTGAAACCAAGGTTGCCCTAAGGATGCAGAGGTGTGTGCTCCATGTTTGCTACAGAAGGGGAGAATTTGTGAAATCTACTGCAAATTAGACCAAACTCAGCACACATGTAGCAGTTGCTAAAATTGTCCTCTGCAGCTGTTCTTTTCTCTTAATCTCACAAAGGCCAAATCTAATTGCCACTTTCTGTGTATTCCTCATGGGACAGCTCTGGTAACTGTCCATGTCTCCGGCATGTTCCCACATCAGGCCTTTACTGGCTCTGAGTGTATCAACTTTGTCTTTTTCATCATCTGGCCACAACATAATGCCTGACCAATGTACTAGTGTAGCTGTTCCCAGTCACTATTTGTCCATGCACATATATGTTATTCTCAAGGGACCTGTTTCTTACAGTTTCAGAAGCCTGTTTTCAATCTATGCAACCACATAGGCAAACTATGTTACTGCAGTTGTCCTGCTCCTATATTTGTTTTATTGCAGTCTTTGAAGTCATGAAAGGGTTTTACCAGGGACTGCTGCTCCCCTTGTCATGTGGTTGATCAGTTTCTGAAGCCAAGCCTCCTGCTTTGGGCTTCACATATGCCATGTCTGCTAGGACTGGGGCCTACAGTGGGCCAAGGAAATTGAGGTCTTCTTACAGCGGGTTGTAGATTCAGATAAAGAGGTGTTCATTGTGAGTAGCACCTCTGTGGCTGCATACAGCCGTCATGGTCTAGGGCAGTTGTCCTTAAATTGTGTTGATCCAATTTCCTCTTTTCTAGTCTGAAACAATGTCATCCCCACCCTTAACTCTCTTACTTTATACAAGCATCTCTGTAATACCTATCTCCAATTGGATTCTCAACTCACAAATGAGCAATTGCAAATCGTACTCCCCAGAATATATCCAAACAACCCCCTTAATGATAATTTCCTCTAACTAAAGAATCACTGTTCAAGGGCTTTGAGAAAGGGCTTTGAGAAAGGGCTTTGAATGGACATTGGTGTTCATCTGTACCATGGACTGATGAGGGTCTTGTCAAGTTCTTATCCCAGTACGTGGCGACAATGTGCCTCTGGATGGGGAATGTCAAATTCAGATTCAACTCTGACATGATTTATTGTTTGAGTCTGGAAATTCTCAATCTCTGCTCTTGATTAGGGCTGCAGTTCCCCTTCAGGATATGTACACAATTTGATATTTTCAAATGCTAGCTGTGGCCAGGAAGGCCTTTGTATAAACTGATCTAGTGTCATTTGCATCATGTCTGACCAGAAGTCTCTTAAAGAGGTCACGTATGCTTCAGTCATCTCTCATTGAGCTACTACATATCTTTCCACACAGAGTTACCTTTGAAGACCACTTGGAAGGTTTAGCTGGCACAGGCAATTATGGACATATCACAGGAAGCCCATTTAACCACTCTGCTTTGTGAGTGTCATCAGTTACCAGTAGGGTTTTGAGTGCAATTCAAGGAACTGATTATCATCTATAAAATTCCTCATGCGAAAAGGCCTAGTTACTTGACAGAATATCTTCTAGTTGTTGCCCATTCTATACAAACTGGAAAGTTGTCTTACTCTAGGATTAGTTGATCAAATAATGTCACCTCATTAACCTAGGAGAAGGGATTTTTTTTTGTTGATGCACTTGTCTTCTGGAAGGACAGAAGATCTCAATTTATCTAAAGATCTGTTTAGTTCCCACCCTCATCTTATTTAAACAAATTCTTAAAATCTGTTCCTTCCTGGAAGCTTGACAGAGTGTCTCTTGAACCCACTGATGGATGATTCCTCATTTGGATTCTATTTTTTTTTCCTGGATGTCCTGGGTGGGGAGGAGGGAGTATTGCATTTCATTGTTTTTTGTTGTATGCTGCCAATGGAATTGGGTGGACTGTAAATCTAATTAATGAAGTATAATAGACTGATTATAGAGTTTTACAGGTTCATCTGCAAGCATAACAAAAGGCCACCACTTGCACTGCTAAACAGGCTAGAATCTGCTAGGTTACAGAGAGTAGCCCAAACTCACAAATAAACACATGCTAGAAGCATGAGTGAGAAAGATCCAAGTGAGGTCAAATGCACATCTTCTGAAGACAGTGACTAAAGCCAGGAAAAAGAAAGAAAGGGAAAAAATGTGAGAAGCTCAGCACTTGATGTAGTTACTTTGGTGAAAGGACAATTTTTCATGCGACTTTTGGTTTCTAGGAGAACCCAGGTTCAAGTGGTTGTCTTAAGATCACATTCTGTGAGACAGGGGAGTATATATGGAAATATTGAAAAAGGACATTTGGGGAAGGTGGGCTCCTACAGTGAGGAGGATGGCAATGAATGGCTCTGAACTCTGCAAGAGTGGCTCCCCATTAACTCTTTTATGTGGCCATCAATCAGTTGGTCTTTTGGTTGCACTTAACAGTCTCAGCTCTTCATGGAAGTAAAAGGTGGGAAATGCCATCTGTTGCCCTTAGAAAGAAATAATCACTGTTGAATTGTTAGAGGTATGGCTGTAAAATCTAGGAACACAGAACTATGAATGGACTGAAGCAAGAATGTGAAAAAAAACACTGAAGAGCGAAGTACAGGAAAGCATAGGTTAATTTCTTAGATGGTAGTGACTTGATGAATAGTCAACTGACAAATGGCAGAAAAATCAGTTATGGCTAATCTCCAAAAAGCCAAGAAGCCAAGATTTTAATATGGATATTTATTAAAAAAAATAATAAACAGAAGACCACCAGAAAAATCTCAAAATATTAGAACAAATTGGGAATTACAAACAACAATTAACAGAATAAGATAGTGGCAGACCAGTTTCATATTACTACTGATAAAACTGCATAGACACCACATTGATCTTCATAGAATCATAGGCTTGGGGTCCAACCCTCTGCCAAGGCAGGAGTCATTATACCAGTTCAAGCAAATGATTGTTCAATGTTTTCTTAAAAACCTTCAGCAATGGAGCACCCACAAGTCCAGAAGGCAAGCTGTTCCATTGTTTAATAGTTCTCACTTTCAGGAAGGTCCTCCTTATTTCCAGGTTGGATCTGATGAGCATCCACCCACTGCTTGTTGTCTTGCTCTCAGGTGAAATGGAGAATAAACTGATGCCTTCTTTCCTGTGGCAATCCTTCAAGTATTGGAAGACTGCTGGCATATCTTCCCTCACTCTTTTCTTTCTTAATCTAAACATTCCTAGGACCTTTAGCTGTTTTTCATAGGATGTAGCCTCCAGACTCATTGTCATCTTTGTTGCTCTTCTTTGAACTCTTTCTAGAGCCTTTTTTCACATTGTGGTGACCAGAACTGGATATAGTATTCCAAATGTGGCTTCATCATTGAGGTATAGAGCACAGTACTATCACGTACCTTGATCTTTGTATTATCTTTCTGTTGATGCACCCCAAGTTTCCACTGGCTTTTTTGATAGCTGCAACACATTTGATTTAAGGGAATCTTTGTCATTTTGAAAAGCTGTAATAAATTGCCATATACAAAGATATGCTATGTGGATAATTCTAAAAACATAATAAGTTTACAAGTTCTATCTATAACAATAAACAGAGAAGCTATTGACTGATAATGATTCATTCATAATGACTGCCTAGTGGCTAATGGAATTAGTTGTATAAATGCATATTAAGGTACATCAATAATAATTTGGGTCTGAATTTTCAATGTGAACATATTGAGATATTGGAATGAGTCTATAACTTGTTCCTTACAGTGACCAATGTCTTGCTAGTTTTCCTATTAATTGATTGATTGTTCTGTAGAGGCTTCATTTGAATACAGCCTGCTCTGAACTAGCTATATATACTTATCATAATAGTTCTCCATATTGTGGCAGTGAGTCGGTCTTTCACTAAAGTAATAGCATATGTGGAACTTGGGGTTTGTTTAAAATGTGTAAGAATACTATATATGCATTACTAGGTATGTCTGTAGGATATGGTAAAAAAATCAAGATAACTATGATGACGATGTGATTGAAACTGCCTGTTTTAATTCGTGCAGCTCATGTGCATAGAACAAGAACCTGAATTATATTAGAAAGCAAACATTTTAAAATGTAAAAGTTTTGCTTGTCTACTGATGACATTTAACAGTACAGCACTTTTACAGAAGATCTTAATTTTTCAGAATTATACTCAACTATTATTAAGATAATATTTCCATATTCACTAGAAGAAGTGATTCTAAAGTGTCCATGCTTAAGTAATTGCAGATAAGCATATCTGAACTAAAATGTACTTAGTCTCAACAGTAGGCTTATAGAAGCTATACTGTTTCAAACTGTAGCTTACAAATGCTTATTAGGATTACCTATAGTTTAGGATTTAATTACTTGGATAAGTAATACTGGAAGCAGAAGCTTTCCCCCCCTAAATCTGGGGCATGCAGGGAATTTCAAAAGAAATTTGTCAGCTGAAACTGAAACAAAGTGCATTATGTTGCAATGTGCATTTGCAACACAAACATACAAGCAAGTCAGTAGGAGAATGGTTAAAGAACAAATTTAGAGTTTTAGAATGGTCAAGTCAAAGTTCTATCTAAATTCCGTAAAGATCTGCGGCAGGCCCTGTGATGAGTAGTTTATGCTACTCATATATTAAATGTTACTAAGTTGAAACAGTTTGCCATAGAGGATATTACACTATGGGAGACTGATCATTAATTTAGCCCAGTGCTTAATTGCAACTTTGGCAGCTACAGGTAGATACTTAATATAAGAAAGAGGTTACTCTTCCACATTGTCCACTGTATGTTGGTTAATTATGTTTGTGAAATAAATGAAGAACCAAGCTGTGATGTAATTTGTTCACTCTGACTTCTATGTACATTTTTGGACCCACATTTTTGCCACTGAAATTATTAGAGCTTTGGGTAGGATGGACACAAAGCTCCAATAACTTTCAGTGGCAAAGTTACAAAACATTCAGAAATCTCTCAAAGGGGTGAATACTTCCCCCCCCCCCTGTTTCCCTCTTGTTTATTTCCTGATTTGGTACATGAGTTTTAAGTGTCGATATTAAAAAAATGAAAACTTATTTAAATTTATCCAAGCTTTTCTTTTTCTTACAGTTTTTATTGCTTTTAAAATAATAAAAGAACAAAAGAAACAAAATACAAAAATACATTATTAATAAAATACCTAACAAGTGCTTAAAAATAAGTGAGAAAGATACAAATAAAACAATATAAGGAATAATTATATTATTTATATTGTTAGAATATAATATTGTTATATATTATTACATTGTTATATATAACCATACAATAATACAATAATATTCTAACAATAATACTAATTGTTATGGTAACCGGTTACAATTCTATATATAATTCCATATATGTAATATTCAAATGTGAGTGGCATGGTGGCCTAGTGGTGAAGATGCTCACCTCCCACTCGGAAGGTTGAAAGCTGAATCCTAGGTAACAGGTGATGTTTCTTTCTTATGGTACAAAGAAAAGATATCTTCTGTAAATCCCCAAGTAGGCATCAGGAAGAGTATCCGGTCAGTAAACATTCAGCTCTATACATTTGCCCCAAATCTATCCTCTAATTGAGGGACTAGGTAAAAGTAAAGGTTCCCCTCGAACATATATGCTAGTCGTTCCTGACTCTAGGGGGCAGTGCTCATCTCCGTTTCAAAGCCGAAGAGCCAGCGCTGTCCGAAGACGT